>JAJOOO010001034.1:0-57418 GCA_029582685.1 Solanum piurae
CCGGGGGGGGGGGGGGGGGGCAGTTGGCTGCAATTATCAGCTACAATGCAATCACACAAAACTGAAATAACAATACGGAGAGGAAGTCTCGGGATGTGATTGATTATAGGAAAATTTTACTATATGGGTAATTGTTACTACTAATACATAGCTATATATCAGTAGGTAGGCTAGACTATGAGGGAGATAGCTTTCTCTCGAACAACTGCCCCGAATTAGGTGATTTTTTTCGAACATCAACAAGCATAGCAATTAAGAACAACCCACACCTTAATTCATCCACTCTGTCAAGCTAGATGGGTAGGATTGGGTTTAGGATGTACTCTCTCAAGCTGAACCCATATCAATCCAATACCTACAAACCATTAATCAAAAGCCTTGGTTCCAAAACCTCTTTATCGAGCAAACAAAGAACACAAAATTAGAACTGCATTTGCAACTACAATTTATAAATTAAACTTTAGCTAATGATTAAACTCACTTCAATATAGAATTTAAACTAGTAATTAACAATACCCATAAGCTAATTCAACCCATAATCACATTATCACACTCCACGAATTTGGGTTTTAGTCAAACATCATAAAAAGGTAAAAATGGTTACCAAATTGATTAGCCATCAACTGGGTAAGAGTATTCAAGCCTTTACAATGTTCCAATTTGAAGAAAATTAGTAATCCACTTGCAAATTCACCGTATTAAGTTTCAAAAAGCCTTCAAGTGTACAAGGAAACTCTCAAACTCAAAAGAAAACTATTATAAATGGTAGCAAGATCCTGAATTTATAGTTAAAAATTCAATTTATAGTCGCCAAAAATATGGCACGAAGGGCCATTAGGCGAGGTAAGTCGGGTTCACCGAGTAGTTCAGTGAACCTCCATTTGCTCTCTTCTATCGTTGTTATGCATTGTTTCTCAGCATCCTCAAGTCATGTAACTTTGGCAGATCCATCTTGTCATTGCAGAACTGATTGGCGATTCGCCGACTGCCCATTCTTGTCACCGACTTGGTTTCTTCCCTTAGGGCTGGCACACTGGAACTTTAGGTGGACTGAAGAGCCACTCGGCGAGTGGCCGAGTGGTCTTGGCAATCACCGAGATTGCTTTTCTCCACTTTTTCAGCTTGTTATGCTCTTTTTTGCCTGTTAGTGCCCTTGGCTTGCTCCTTAGCTCAAAAACCTGAAAATCAAGGTAATACATGAGTTTATAGCATAAATTAGGCATTTGAGGACACTAAAACTATCAAAACAAAGCCCTAAATGACTCCAAATCTCTGACTTATCATCACCCTACTTTGAGTAGATAGTATAACATATTATTATTATTATTATTGTTGTTGTTGTTGTTGTTGTTGTTGTTCCTTTTAATCTTCAATAGACAACTAAAAATTCTCAATCACACATACCAGAGATTTTTTAACATACAAATATATACCTTTTAACTGCAAGAAAAAAAGTAATTTGGGATAAAGATCTCTAATATATTTGAACTTTGACCGAAATTGTTGTAACAATATTCCCAAACTTTGGGCAGGACCTATTACTCCCCTGCACAATTTAATAGTGTATTTTAAAGATATATAAGTGCCTAGCTGGACAAGTTACTATTTATAATAATGTAAGATTTATGATGTCCATGTGGGCACCTATATATCTTTAAAATAAACTATTAAATAGTGCAGGGTGAATAGGTCATGCCCAAATATTTGGATTGTTACAGCATTTTCGGTCAAAGTTCGAATATATTTCGAAACCTTTACCCAAGTAATTTGCTCATTATGTTCACTCTTTATAAAGTAATTGATTCACTTTTAAACAATAAGTCTAACAATTATATTAGTCAATTATTCATTTATTTTCAAGTAATATGCACTTATCACATGATATCATATACAAATAAGAAAATTTAATCATGTATACCATTCATAAATATACTAATTTGACCACTTTGATGACTAACAAACTAGGTTAACTACTATAATGACTAATACTTGTTTCTCATTAAGATAAACTAATCATTAAATAAAATATCCCCATAAAAGAACTTAGTAAAAGAAATAATAAGACCATTAATTTTAAAGGAAAATCTAATAAATAGCATTTTGACTATTTTGAGAAAAATCTAAAGAAAAAAGATTTTATTCACAATTTCTTATCTACACATTAATTATCTTTCGACCGATTTCTCTTTTTTTTTTCCTATAGATAGATTTCTTAAGTTTTAAACTAAACCACACCACCATATTCACTACACCATTTCACTTCACTTTTCCAATATGACCAGTGTTGATAACAACCACCACGGTACCACCGCAAAATGAAAGAGAACTGATCAAACTCCAATTCTTTTCTTTGTTCGTTCTTTACCCAACGCAAAAACTTAGATAATTTAGAAAAATGAGAAACATAAAAGATTGATCGGAAAGAAAGTGAAAAAAGAGGGCTAGGGGTAAAAGGTAGGAGAGGGACAATGAATAAGGTAGGACCTACACATTTTTTATTAAAAAATAATCCCTCATACACAAACTCATTTCTATGCCTCTCACACAATAAAAATTTTCATTGTGTATGGTTACATGCT
Source organism: Solanum piurae (assembly GCA_029582685.1). Lineage (NCBI taxonomy): Eukaryota > Viridiplantae > Streptophyta > Magnoliopsida > Solanales > Solanaceae > Solanum > Solanum piurae. The sequence continues at coordinate 2,580 of JAJOOO010001034.1, forward strand.
TCATCAGTACTTTTCTTTAGAATCATATATGTATACTCACTCACTAACATTATCATATCCTTCAAATTCGAAGCACTACAAACATAATCACATTTCAAAATCGTGGAGATTTTTGAAAATATATAATTTATTCGTTTCTATGCCTGCAGATGAAATGTGCTTGGAATTTTACCAAGTAAATGCATAGTTGCATCATTCTAAATGTCGTCTTGGGCACGTCCTCAGGCATAATTTTCAACTAATGGTAGCCAGACCTTAGATCAATCTTAGAGAAAATTGACGCACCTTGCAATTGGTCAAAAAGATCATTTATTCTAGGCAATGGGTACTTGTTTCAAATGGTGACCATATTCAATTGCCTATAATCTATACGCATCCTCATACTACCATCCTTTTTCTTAACAAACAAAACTGGGGCACCCCTCGAGGAAACACCAGGATGAATAAATCTTTTATCAAGAAGTTTTTGGACTTAAGCCTTAAACTCTCTTAATTCTGCCAGAGCCATGCGATATGGAAGGATAGAAATGGGATGAGTACCAGGTTCCATATCAAGGTAGAAATTTATATCTCTATTCGGAGGCATACCAGGCACATTAATAGGAAACACTCCTCTAAATTCTGACACCACAGGGATAGACTTAATAGATGGAGTCTCAACCTCAACATCCCTAATATGAGCCAAACGACCCTGCCCTACTAATTTCCCCTACCTCCGCGGCCTCTCTAATTTCCTCCTCGCCCACCTTGTGGACGCCTTCGACCGTTATTACCATTTCCTGAGGGTACCACTACTCTAAACTATTGTTGCACGTAATCTAACATGCAAGGGTGGGGACAATCTCTAATCATATGCCCAAGTGCTCCACAGTTGTAACAAGTACGATCAAAAGATGGTATGCTGCCCGCCAAAGGTGCAGCTCCTTGTCTATCCTAAATCAAATTATGAGGTGGAGTTCCCGAGTATTTACCTGTAGAGGCAGGCATAGCGGACTGAATTGGCTTGGCTGCAAGTGTTGGCCTTCTTGACCCCTTGGAGTAAGAACCTTGAAAGTTACCCGAGTTCTTGGACCTTTTTGCCAATGCCTTAGTTTGACCGTCTCGTCTCACCCCCTCCACTTTCTTCACAGAGGCTGTCACCTAATTGAAGCTTTTCCCTGCAAAGGTCATATGAACAAATAATATTTGCAACTCAGAATTTAGTCCCTTAATAAATAAACGACTCTTCTCTTCCTCAGTAGTGAGCAACTGCGTAGCATATCTAGACAAGGCATGGAACTTGGCCTCATAAGCAGCCACAAACATACCACCTTGCTCCAAAGCCATGAACTCATCCTTCTTGAGATCTCTCAAAGTCCGAGGCACATACTTCTCCATAAACAGAGCATGAAACTGGGTCCAAGTAAGTGGAGGTAAAGTTGAAAATCTGCATTCCAGATAATATCTCCACTACTGCTTAGCCTCACCTTGAAGCTGAAAAGTCACAAACCCAACTCCATGTTGATGGACAATTCCCAACTTATGAGGCCTCTCATAGAAATATAGGATAAACTCATATGCATCCTCACTGTCAGATCCATGGAATACAGGCGGTTTCAACTTCAAGAACTTAGTCAACATCTCATGCTCATTACTAGTCATAACAGGACCTAACAAAGGATGAAAGAAAGCATCATTACCTCTAGTTCAACCCACCTTGGGCGAGCATCCCGGAAGAACTGATTCACCCTTGAATTCGAACGACGATCACTGATCTTTAAAGCGAGGTCTATCAAAATCCGCCTAAAGATGTCATGTACTCAACAAAGAAAGAGCAAGTGCACTATCAATACACAACCACAATGTACTTGTAGGATCATGCGGTTATCCCACAAGTGCAACATACATAAGCCATTACAACAATACAATAACATTCATATACTGAATATATACAATATCAACAACATTCAATAACAACGAAGCATTTTACAAGTTTCAATTATACAGTTATATCAAGTCAATGGTCCTCTCATGGAACCCAAACCTAAACTGTTAGCATACCGAAACGTGGAACCCGATCTAATGATTATGCCGAAATGTTACAACCGATCCCATAATTATGCCGAAAAGTGGCAACCGATCCAAGTTAGTGTGTCAGAACGCAACACCCAATCCATTCAACAAGCCACAATCACAATCACAAAGTACATTCTCATTATCATACAATCAAGTCATGATTCATGGCATTCATCATTCATCTATCCTCATTTACAATTAATGTGATCAATAATGCAACATTCGCATACATACATGTATCATAATGAAGCAAGAACAAACATACATCACACAAGCATAGAATCACAACCATCACCTACTTTGAACAAAGCTTGAATCCCCAAAGAAAATTGATTCTTCCCTTTCCGGATTCGTTCCACTTGTTCTTGGTGTACAAACAATCATAATAACACGGAAATCAATAAACAATCACTAATTACCCAGATTACCAACCATCCTATCAACCCTAGATCAAACCCATGATCCCAATATCCCAATTAGGGCTTTTTCCACCATAATTTCCAGATCAAAACCCTCCCCCATCGATAATTACCCATTAAATTATGTTCTACGTATCTAACAATGGATTCGGGGAGTGAAAATCTTACCTTTAGCCTCAATAAGGATTGAAAACTGTCAAGAAAAGCCCTGGGTTTGTTCCTTAGCTCTCAAGTTTGAAAATTGTAGAATAAAACAATTTTGGGGTTTATTTTTTACTTTAAGTCTCGACTGTCCCGCCACAGGGGTACTCACCCTGCTACAGAATCCCGCCTTAGCGGCTTGCATGGAACCATAGGGCTAATTTAATAATTCCAAACCCCCATTTCACAACACACCTTCAGCCATCGACACTCAGAAACTACCCGTTCACGCTAAGATCAATTCAGGAGTTCTACTCGCTCGAATTCAATTCCGTAAAGTCGTACGGGTTGCTTAATGTCTTAGATATTCATTCATGTAATCAAAATCATAATTAGATCACCCAATTGTTACCACATTTCCCTAGACTTTAATGACTCCAATTTTGTCCAAATCTGGACTACGTTGGGAAATCTCAAGATACTACGTACGAAAAAGTTTTATTGCCCAAACTTTTTCCCCGTTGACTTTTCCATAACGACGGGAATAGGTCGGTACAATAGATACCAATTTACCCATCACTCGTCCCCGAGTGACAAACTTAGGAAAAACAGGCTAAAGAAAGAATGCAGTAGTACCTGAATCAACGAACAATTAGGGATACTTGTCTCGCATGTCCTTCTCGGTTTCCCAAGTAGATTCCTCAACTTGAAAATGCTTCCATTAAAATTTTACGGACTTAATCTCCTTGGTCCTCAACTTACGCACATCACGGTCAAGAATTTTAACAGGTTCCTTCTCATATTGGAGGTCATGTCTAACACAATTGAGTCCCATTTAATGATGTAATCCCTGTTACCGTGATATCTCTTCAACGTGGACACTTGAAATACCGAATGAACTCCAGATAGATTAGGAGGTAAAGCCAATCTATATGCCACCGACCGTACACATTCAAGAACCTCAAAGGGACCAATGTATCACGGACGTAGCTTGCCCTTCTTACCAAATCTCATCACCCCTTTCATGGGTGATACCTTAAGAAGAACATTCTCACCGAGTTGAAATGGCATATCTCTTACCTTATGAGCTGCATACTTTTCTATCTACTTTGGGCTACTAAAAGCTTAGCTTGAATACCCATCACCTTATCTTGAGCATCCTTTACTAAATCAACCCCCAAATATTTCACATGTCCACCCTCAAACCATCATATGGGTGATCTACATCCCTTCCCATAGAGTGCCTCAAATGGTTCCATATCAATGCTAGAGTGATAACTCTTATTATAAGAGAACTCACACAAAGGTAGGAACTTATCCCTATGCCCTCCAAAATCAAACACACATGTCCTCAACATGTCTTCTAACACTTGAATTGTCCTCTATGACTGTCCGTCCATCTGCGGATGGAAGGTTGTACTAAAAGTGAGTTTTGTGCCCAATTCATCGTGCAATTTCCTCAAAAACTTGGATGTGAATTGGGTACCATGGTCTAAGATGATAGAGAGGGGCACCCCATGAAACCTCATTATATCTTTCACATAAACTTTAGCCAATTGCTCAGCATTATAATCTATTCTTACCGGAATAAAATGATCTAACTTAGTCAATATGTCAACCACTACCCAAATAGAATCAAAGTTCCCCAAAGTCTTGGGAAGACTAACCACGAAATTTATGGCTATCTTTTCCCACTTCCATTCCATAATTGACATTCTCTGAAGCAAACCTGCAGGCCTTTGATGTGCATACTTCACTTGATGTCAATTTTGACACTTATCCACAAACTCCACTATATCCTTCTTCATGCTCGGCCACCAATAAATTCACTTCAAATCTCGGTACATCTTTGTCACACCCGGATGAATAGAATATCGCGAACCATGAGATTCTGCCAATAATTTCTTAATCAAGTAATCTATTCTAGGAACATAGATTCTTCCTTTAAAATTGAGCACACCCTCCGCATCAAGAATGGTGTCTTGTTCCTTCTAATCGAAGTCTTCTTTCTAAGCTCCTCCAAATTCTCATCCTCAAACAGTTTGGCTTTGATCTTCTCAATGAATGTGGCCTTAACCTCAATACTATCTAACACCCTACCTCTCTCTGAGATGCCCAACTGCATGAACTTAGACTCCAAGGTCTGAATTTCATTTCCCAAGGGTCGTTTGGATACGCTCAAGCAAGCTAAACTACCCATACTCACCGCTTTTAGACTCAAAGAGTTTTCCACCACATTAGCCTTACCTGGATGGTATTGAATGGTCACATCATAATCCTTGAGTAACTCCATCCATAATCGCTGTCTCAAATTCAAATCCTTTTGAGTGAACACATGTTGCAAACTACGATGATCGGTAAACACCTCACATTTAACACCATAGAGATAATATCGCCAGATCTTAAGAGCAAACATTACTGCTGCCAACTCCAAATCATGTGTTGGGTAATTCCTCTAATGCACTTTCAACTGTCGCGATGCATAAGCTATGATGTTCTTATCGTGCATCAACACAGCACCCAAGCCAGAACGAGAAGCATCACAATAGACAATGAAATATTTACCTTCCACCGGTAGTGCTAGAGTAGGTGTTGTGGTCAAAAGAGTCTTGAGCTTTTGAAATCTCTCCTCACATTTTTCATTCTATTCAAAAGGTACCTCATTTTTTGTCAAATTCGTCAAGTGAGTGGCAACAGAAGAAAAGTTCTTCACAAATCGACGATAGTAGCTAGCGAGCCCCACAAAACTTCTAACTTCCGTAACAGAGCTAGGCCGAACCCAATTCTTAACCCCTTCAATCTTTTGGGGATCTACCATTACCTCTTCTTTTGAAACTACATGCCCCAAAAATGCAATCGATGTCAACCAAAATTCACACTTAGAAAATTTAGCATACAACCTTTGTTTCCCAAGAACACCAGAATAATACGAAGATGGTCGGCATGGTCTTCCACACTTTTTGATTAGACCAAGATATCATCAGTGAAGACTATAACAAACAAATCAAGGAATGGTTTGGACACCCCATTCATCAGACTCAAAAAACCTGCAGGAGCATTAGTTAAACCAAAAGACATAACTAGAAACTCATAGTGCCCATAACGGGTTCTAAACGTCATCTTGGGCACGTCCTCAGGACTAATTTTCAACTGATGATAGCCAGACCTTAGATTAATCTTAGAGAAAATTGATGCACCTTGCAATTGGTCAAAATATCATTTATTCTAGGCAATGGGTACTTATTTTGAATGGTGACCCTATTCAATTGCCAATAATCTATACACATCCTCATACTACCATCTTTTTTCTTAACAAACAAAATAGGACACCCCATGGGGAAGCACTAGGATGACTAAATCTTTTATTAAGAAGTTCTTGGATCTGAGCCTTAAGCTCTCTTAATTCTGCCGGAGCCATTAGATATGGAGGGATAGAATTCGGATGAGTACTAGGTTCCAAATCAATGCTGAAATTTATATCTCTATCCGGAGGAATACCAGGCAAATCAGTAGGAAACACTTCTCTAAATTCTTACACCACAGGGATAGACCTAATAGATGGAGTCTCAACCTCAACATCCCTAATATGAGACAAATAAGCCAAACAACACTGCCCTACAAGTTTACTTGCCCTAATGAAGGATATAATCTTAGCTTGCTTAGGCTTGTACACCCCTTCCCACTCTAATTTTTCCCTACCCAGAATTTCTAGAGTCACACACTTAGTATTACAATTAAGCACAACATAATAGGGGGACAACAAAGTCATGCCTAAGATTAAGTCAAAGTCAGTCATATCCAAAATCACCAAATCAGCTCAAGTCTGAAAACCCATAAACAAAATAGGACAAGCACGATAGACATGGGTGACTATGACCGACTCTCCAACTGGGGTAGAAATATTGATGGAGGCATCAAGTATATCACAAATCATAGCAAATTCTGAGGCAAATCACACGGATACATAAGAATAAGTGGAACCCGGATCAAATAACATATTAGTTATCCGGTCACGGACAAGAATAGTACATGTGATCACTGTGTCAGACGCCTCTGCCTCACTCTTGCCCGAAAAGGCATAACATTGAGCCTTATCATCCTGACGAGCTACTTCCCTGCCTGGTTGCACTGTACCTCTACCTGCATTACCATTTTCCCTACCTCCGTGGCCTCGCTGATTTCCTTCTCGCCCACCTTGTGGACTCCCTCACACATTATTACCATTTCTCGCGGGTACCACTGCTCTAGACTACTGTTGCATGGAATCCAACATGCACGGGTGTGGATAATCTCTCCTCATATGCCCAGGTTCTACACAATTGTAACAACTACGATCAAAAGATGGCCTGTTGCCCGCCGAAGGTGCGGCTCCCTGGCTATCCTAAATCAAATTATGAGGTGGGGTTCCCGAGTATTTACCTGTAGAGGCGGGTATAGCAGACTGAATTGGCTTGGCTGCAAGTGTTGGCCTTCCTGACCCCTTGGAGTAAGAACCTTGAAAGTTACTCGAGTTCTTTTCCCTTTTTGCCAATGACTTAGCTTGACTGTCTCGCCTCACCTCTTCCACTTTCTTCACAAAGTCTGTCACCTCATTGAAGCTTTTCTCTACAAAAGTCATATGAACAGATAATACTTGCAAATCAAAATGTAGTCCCTTAATAAATAAATGGATCCTCTCTTCCTCAGTAGTCACCAAATGCGTAGCATATCTAGACAAGGCATGGAACTTGGCCACATAAGCAGCCACATACATACCACCTTGCTCCAAAGCTATGAACTCAACCTTCTTGCGATATCTCAAAGTCCGAGGCACATACTTCTCCAAAAATAGAGCATGAAACTAGGTCCTAGTAAGTGGAGGTAAAGCTGAAGATCTGCATTCCACATAAGCTCTCCACCACTGCATAACCTCACCTTGAAGCTGAAAAGTCACAAACTCAACCCCATGCTGATGGACAATTCCCAACTTATGAAGCCTCTCATAGCAATCTAAGATAAACTCATATGCATCCTCACTCTCAGAACCATGGACCACAGGGGGTTTCAACTTCAAAAAATTAGTCAACATCTCTTGCTCATTACCAGTCATAACATGAACCAACAAGGAACGAAAGAATGCATCATTACCTCCACTTCCACCCACCTTGGGTACAGCGATAGCAACATGAGGATTGGCGGGAGCTTGAGTTGCTTGAAAAGAAGGAAGCACTCCAGGACCTACCAACCCTTTCAATAATGACATGATATGCTGAGCTAACATTGGGTCTAAGGGAGGAATACATGTAGTCTCAGCCTTCACTTCTTCCTCTTGTCCAACATTCTCCTCCTCCTCAAATTTTACATCCTCCTCTACCTCTTTATTGTGCGCAGGAGGGGCCTCATTTCTGGGAGTATCTGCAATCGATGCTCCATCCCTAGTAGGTGACATCCTTCCTCAGCCTTTACCCCTAGCTCTTCCTCTATCCATGCCTCCATTGTGACCTCTCGCTGAAGATTCCTCAGCTAGAGCATTTACGGGAGCTACGGGCCTGACGTCGTTGAACCTAGTGTTAATGATCTGCGGACAAAAGAGTGTAGGAGGTTAGATACCAATTTGGATCCCCAGATACCAATTGGAATAAAGGTATAGCATGAAAGGAGATAAAAGAAAGTAGAGAGATTTTCTAAAGTCCTATAGCTTCTCGAAGAAATGTACAGACGTTTCTGCACCATTCCGCAAGACTCTACTAGACTCATTTTGGTACATCGATATCAACGAACCTAGGCTCTGATTCCAACTTTTTCACGACCCAGACGATAGTGATTGGCACCCACACTAACCCTCCGGTGGGAGAACCATTACTACAACCCAAACTAACAACTCAACCAAAATACTAAGGCATTTAAGTTACTGGACAAGTTAAATGATAAGGAAAGAAATAGAGTTCCCATAAACTCCAACAAAAGTCTAACAAACAAAACTAACATTGCGGAAGTAATGCCTAGAACCTGAAAGTCAATGTACCAAAACTCTAACAATGTACCAAAGTCTAAAAGAAAATGGATGCAACCCAACTAAACATAAGAATATCTAATGAACTAGTCTAAGTTCGAAGAAGATGGACTAAATAAAAAAGAACTCATGGTAGCCCGGAAGAACTGGCTCACCCTTGATTCCAACGACGATCACTGATCTTCTAAGCGAGGTCTATCAATAGCCGCCTGAAGCTTCCTTATACTCAACAAAGAATGAGCAAATGCAGAATTAGTACACAACCACAGTGTACTGGTAGGATAACGCGGCTATCCCACAAGTGCTACATATATAAGCCATTACAATAATATAATAACATGCATATACCGAATATATACAATAGCAACAACATTCAATAACAATGGAGCATTTCACAAGTCTCAATTATACAATTATGTCAAGTCAATGGTCCTCTCATGGAACCCAAACTGTTAGCATACCGGAACGTGATACCTGATCCAATGATTATGCCGAAATGTGGCAACCGATCCCACAATTATACCGGAACGTGGCAACTGATCCAAGTTAGTATGTCAGAACGGAACATCCGATCTATTCAATCAGCCACATTCACAATCACAAAGTACAATCTCATAATCCTACAATCAAGTCATGATTCATGGCATTCATCATTCATCTATCCTTATTTACAATTAATGTGATCAATAATGCAACATTCGCATACATACATGTATCATAATGAAGCAAGAACAAACATATATCACACAATCATAGAATCACAACCATCACCTACTTCGAACAAAGCTTGAATTCCCTAAGAAACTTGATTCTTCCCTTTTCGGATTCATTTTGCTTGTTCTTAGTCTACACACAATCATAATAACACGGAAATCAATAAACAATCACTAGTTACCCAGATTACCAACCATCCTATCAACTCTAGATCAAACCCATGATCCCAATATCCCAATTAGGGCTTTTTCCAACATAATTTCTAAATCAAAACCCTCCCACATCAATAATTACCCATTAAATTACGTTCTACGGATTGAAAAATGGATTTGGGGAGTGAAAATTTTACCTTTAGCCTCAAGAAGGGTGAAAAACTGCCAAGAAAAGCCCTGGGTTTGTTCCTTAGCTCTCAAGTTTGAAAATTTCAGAATAAAATGATTTTGGGGTTTATTTCTGACTTTAGGCCACGACTGTCCCGCCATAGCGGTACTCACCCCGATACAGCGGCCCCGCCCTAGCGGGAAGAATCCTTCATTAGCGTCTTGCACGGATCCAGAGAGCTAATATAATAATTCTAAACCCCCATTTCACAACATACCTTCAACCATCGACACTCAATAACTACCCGTTCACGCTAAAATCAATTATGGGAGTTCTTCTCGCTCGAATTCAATTCTGTAAAGTCATACGGGTTCCTTAACGTCTTAGCTATTCATTCATGTAATCAAAATTATAATTAGATCACCTATTGCTACCAGATTTTCCTAGACTTTGATGGCTCCGATTTCGTTTAAAACTGGACTAGGTTGGGAAATCTCAAAATACTACGATAAAGTTTTTGCACCCAAAATTTGTCTCTGTTGGATTTTCTATGACGATGGGAACATGTCAATACATTATCTAAGATGCTCAAGTTCACAATACTTGCTTAAATGAAAGTTCAAGCTCAAAAAAAATACTCACATGTCCTCACAACAAATATGATTTCATATTCACACAAAAGTCTTCAACAATTTAAAGTTCTGGAATGAAATACAACTCTCACACTCACAAAGATGAACACATCCATGACTTCACCCATAGGCTCGCCTTTATTTTCCAATCAACATTCGCTTCAGCTCACTCAAGATCAGAAAGATCTTTTCAATGCTTGTAACGGGGCTGAATGTAAAGGTATGGTCATTTAGGCTTAGTGGCTTCTACCTTCATGAAGTATGGTATGGAAATCACTTTCCTCCTTTTCTTTAACATTTTAAACATGCTCATAATCCACCACATTATTCAACTTCATATGAACTATCGGATACCCAATTTCTTTTGCAATTTACACTACTTTATTTCACAACTTTTTCGGTCTTTTTCTTTTCTTTCATATTTTTCAATTCCTTTTCTCTTCTTTTTTTTACATGGAGAGGTCCCATTTTTTTCAAATTACTCACACAAGAGGGATTTTTCACACTTCTTGATTTTCCTTCTCTTTTCACCACAACCCCAACTTAGGCTTTTGGCCTAAGTTGGCTATTCAAACAAACCATACTTCATGAAAGTTATGGGTGAATGGATAAAGAGAGGTCATAATTACTCAAGTTTCTTCCAAGAAAAGGGTAAGGCTCGAACGGGGCCAAGCAAGGTTCACACATCTCACAAGGTTGGCCACAAAAGAGGTATATTGTCAAATTGGTTCACTCTTCAAAATTCTTGCCTAAGATCATTTCAAGTGCTTGCATCACTCAATCAACCGAACCAACGGGGAAAATTCTAGGTGTCATCACACACAATGTTCAAAGTAATCTCATCACACAAGGCATTGGTACCAATATCAAACAAGACTCCACACGTTCTAGCTAGCGTGGAATGTTCATCACAAGAGACTCATTCGACAATCGGCTAGTCACAACGAGATGCTAAAAGTTCACATATTGTTTATGCAACTTTGTTTGCCTCATCGTAGCCGCACATTCATTTCATTCAATTAAAAGCACTATTCGAGTCATCGGTATTGATCACAACCGACACTCAAATTCGCACAAGAACAACCACAATCACACACAAAAGTGATGGCCAAATTTTAAAATTAGGTTCAAAACCATTTTCATTCAAAACAATGGGCCACAAGGTCAAGATCAAGATATATATATATATATATATATATATATATATATATATAATATATCAACAAAATAAGCCCAATATTCACAAAACAAAATCAATATCACAAGAGGTAGGTATGGAAATACCTCACCCCACCGAAAAAAAATAAGCAGTTCTCCTCAAATGCAACTAAAACAAAATAATCACTCAAACAACAGAGATGGAGGTAAAAATTATCCTCCCAGGCTAAGCCTGGGTGACGTCTGCGTCTCAGTCACTCTGTCTGTCTGGATATCGGTTCCCAGGGTTACACTTTGAGGTTGGGCATCAGTGCCCGGTGTCTCATCAGCCTCAGATCCACTAGAGCTCACTATAGAAGTATATCTCAAAGAGGCATGTCTAGTTGTCTCGAACATGACACTCTTTAAGTCAGTCAGGTCCTCATAAGTAGCCACATCTCGCACCTCAAGCTCCTCTTAACTGTCTCAGCGTCAGACTCAACAGCAACATCACCATCCATAGTATCATTTCCGGTGGTAGCCGGAGGCACTTCAGCACAGGCTGGAACATCTGCACTCTGGTTATCTAGGGTCTCCACCATCCCAAATAGCGAAGCGAAGTCTGTGGACTTCAGATGGTCCACATCTTTCTTTAGCTTAGAAACATCAGCTTTCAAAGTCGTCACTACATCAGTAACATCCTACCCTCTCTCACAAACCTCTACTCTCACTATGAGGGCATCAATAGAAACCTTGAGAGGCGTCAGTGCAGCAATAATAGCTCTCTCAATTATCCAGGGAACTTTGACCTCTAGTCGGGAAGCCAACACATCGGAAGAATGGGCTAGGTGCCACATCTTGGGAAGCATGGCCTTGGTGATCGGAGTCATGAAGGCAGTAGTACCATCATCATATCTAGGGGGTGGGGGAGCAACAGAAGAACTTGGGGCCTCAGAAAAAGTGAGACTGGAAGTACCTGAAAGCACGGAGGCCAGAGTAGACAAGGCTACCTCTGTAGGTAATCTATCTATATCCACCTCCAGGGATGTATCCAACGGAGTAGTTCACCTCCTATCAGCCTCGTCCCGTGTGTACTCAGCCTCTATGCGCCAGATGTCGGTGAAAGATGTGGGTGTAACCTCAACATCCCTCTTCTCATCATGAGGAACTCCATCCCAACGACACAACTCAGTGATTAGTATAGGAAAGAGAAGGGACGTTTGGCGCTGCTTGGCCCTCATGGCCATCTCTTACTTGATAATCAATCCCAAATTTAGCCGCTTCCTGGTTATGATAGACCTGAGACAAACGGCTTTTGAGTGGCAGAGAATGGACGCGTTCTGTGATAGTATGACTGTGTTGCTAATGAATCCAAACCAGTATTGAGCCGATATGTTTAGGTCCTTCTTCTCGATGGGTGCTCCGTCTTCAATCCACCTCGGGGTGGTGTAAAAAATCAGGTGGGCTAGCCAACAATTCAGGTCATCCAGAGTCTTTGTAGTAGTCATACTCTGGTACTTGTTTACGAAATTTGTAGCCCTCTCAAGTGCAACATTGATATCACCGCTGCTACATCTAACATTTCTCCCTCGGACAATCACAAACACCACTGGCCTGAAGGCACTAGCCTCATTCTTCCCCTGAGGTACTAGATCACTATAGACTGAGTAGCATTCCCGGACCCAGGTTGGAATGTATGGGACACAGGGCCTGGTGAAGATCTCAAATCTGTGGAATTGGAGAGTGTCCCACACATCTGGATGTCGGTCCACTACACCATCCGTGGACAATATCTTCTCTTTCAAGATGGTCCTCAATCCCTTGGCCTTTAATCAATTCAGTAACCGGGAAGGAGGAACCTGAACTTGTGGTGTTGGGACCAACATTTGTGCTGGAGCTGGTACTGAATTTGAAGTAGAAGGGGTCGGCTCCGGAATCCTAGACGGATCCTGATGAGCTTTGGAATGAAGCTCTGCTCGCCGTGCCTATAATAAATGATTATCCTCAGGCTTAGAGAATGAAGCCTGGGAATCAAATGGCTCTCCCTCACTGCCGAAGTTGTACTCCGGTGTCTCAGCTATGGGCGCTTTGCGCTTACCCTTGCCTCCTTTCGTAGGTAACTTCTTGCCCTCTGTGATGGAAGCAGCAACTTCCTCATTTATCATGATCCTTCGTGCCCACTTTCTGGCCGGCATGCACCTATCATTCAAGTTTGTTCTAGCCATTCCTGCAAACCACATAGAAAAATGCAGAAATTTAGTTGCAGAAAGACTCGCCAAACCAATCAGCGAGCCGTTGAGTAACTTAGGTGAGCCAGATCGGGCTCGCTGAAAATACCAACGCAAATATTTTCAAAACTCAAAAAAAGGTCGGCGATATTCGGGCCATTCGGTGAATCGCCGACACCAATCAGAAGCTCAAAGTAGACCGCCAAAAGTTATAGTGTATTTTAAGTGTTAGAGGCATAGAAAAGGGCGATCAAGAAGGCCTTTCGGTGAGTTGCCGAGTGAACTCGGTGAGCTCAGGCATCTCGCTGAAAGTTACAGAACAAACTCAACCACAATTTGAAATTAACGGCGATCTGTTGTGGACTTTGGCGAACCGCCAAACCACTCGGCGAGCTCGACGTAGCTTGCCAAATGGCCCAATGTATCAGTTTTCAACCCCAAGCTCAAAATGAAACCTACAACCTCCGAATTCAAAATCAAACACAAACACCATTCAATTAAAGTCATACCCATACGACCCATGCCCTTGGGGTATTAAGATTTTCCCCGATTTGGCCAAAATTGGCCATTTGATGACTTTTTCCCTTAAGAATGACGTCAAATGCTCCATCATTGGGTAAATTGCGTCTTTTAACACAATTTGGGGTTATTTAAACTTCACCCCACTAGACCCAACACATATAAACCGCAAACCATCAATTTAACTTAATTTTTCAAGCAAGAGCACGGAAATCGATTAATTTAAAGCATTTAGGCACATATTTAAACAAATTACAGGTAATCCAACACATTAAACATTATTATACCAAATACCCAATAAAACAACAACAAATTTACCTATTGCATTTTATTTCAACCACAAAAATAAAGTATAGTGTTTGAAAAACAAACCTTAATGCCGAATTTCAAATTTGAATAGCTAGACGGCAAAGTTCCCCAATTCCGAGCATGATTTCCCACAAAAATGTAGGTAAAAGCAATAAGATATACAAGATCAAACGTTGGGTGAGAGGGTACAAGACTTAAAAATGAGAGAAAATGAAGGATTTTGAAATTTTATACCGTTTGGCCTTTAAAACCTTTCAGTTCACGGCATCTTCAGCGGAGGAAGTCGTGCTCGCTGACCCACTCAGCGATTCGCCTAGTGGTACTTTACCTCACCGAATTTTACAGGACTCCCAGCAATTTCGAGGTTCAAACGGCTGATAAAATTGGGCTCGCCGACCTATTAGGCATGTCGCCTATTAAACATTTAGCCCACCAAGTTTTACAGAGTTCCCTTTCAAGCTTGGTGGTTCCAACGGCAGTCCAAGTCGAGGCTCACCGACCTGTTCGGTGGGTTGCCGACTAGACTTTGTCTCGCCAAACTACCCATTCTCCAACACTTTTCACTTTATAACCTGCACAATCAACACCCGTTATTCAAAATCAGAAACTTAAGCATTAAAAACTTGGGTTGCCTCTAAAGAAGCGCCTTAGTTAATGTCGTTACACGATGAAAGTACCCATTTATGGATCATTCTTTGGGTTTGCCAAGGTATCACTTGGTAGGCCCCCTTTTGGCCTTGGATTCAAATGAGAAGAAATTTGACCCATTTGGGTCTCCAACTGCTTGATTGACACAGAATGAGACGTGACCGTCTGATTAAGTGTAGAGACACCCTCTTTAATCTCTTTCGACACTTTGTCCGACCTTTCAACTTTGTTGAGAATGCGTGAGAGCATGTCTTCCGTACGGACATTTTCAAAATCCTTGGGCTTTGGATGCTCATGGGGTGGGACGTACCTGTCCTTATCACCATCATTTTCCTTCCAAGTGGCATTACGATCACTCCATTCTCTGTCACGGTCTTTCCATCCCTAATCTCTATTCCAATCCCGGTTTCATCCCGGCTTTCAATAGTTTTGCTGATATCCACCTTCTTAATTAGCTAGAAAGTTGACTTCCTCATTGTAAAGTGCTTCAAAGTGAGCTTCCTCAGGATTTACTCTACCAACACCAACAACATTTACACTCTTTGCACCACTACCCATCACATTTTTCGCCAAGTTATCAAGTTGGGTCATCATTTTGGCCATGTTTTGGTCCCTCTCCTGATCTTTTTCTATCTGTTCTTTTGTCATTCTAAAAGTGAGAGGAGACACTTGGTCCTCATGAGTATACCATGCTCTGTTTATATTGGTCATGCCATCAAAAAGGTGCGATGCTACTTCATAGGGTTGTTGCATTATACCACCGAGAACAACTTGATTAGCAACTCATTTCTTCACCGAATCAAGGCTCCTATAGAAGTACTGCTGCAATTTGTGATTCGGCAGCACGTGGGTTAGACATTGAGGTACCAATTTCTTAACCCTCAGCCACGTCTCATGGATTGGTTCACCTTTCAAGCGCTTGAAACCTTGAATACTATCCCTAAGGATCATCATCCTTGACGGGGAACAGAATCTCACATGGAATATTGTTGTAAGCTCATCCCAAGAGGTGATGGAATCCCTTGGCAACTCAGCCAACCATTTACTAATCTCACCCATCAAAGAGAATGGGAACAACCTGAGACAGACTGATTCTTGTGAGTTCTTGAATGAGAACAAACCACAAACGTTCACAAATTTCTGAATAAGTTCACGTGGGTCTTCGTGAGCCAATCCTCAATATAATCCCTTCATTTGGAGGAGCTGCAGCATTGTTCTTGTGAAATGGAAGACGACATTCCCTTCAATTGGAGGTAGACGTATTGCACTCACACTACCCAATGGAATTGGGTCATTCACATTTGGGTCATTTAGATCATTAAGGTTCCCAATATCATCTTGGTGGCCCACTTGGCTACCATTGCTCCCGTTTACACTCATCTCTTCCTCTATTCAACACAAGCAACACAAAAACCAAAAGCTAAAGTAAGTCGATTCAACTACTACCAAAGAAATCACAATTCAACTTCACTTAAATAATTTTAAACGACACCAGTCCCCGGCAGCGGCGCCATTTTTTATTAATGTTTCAAACTCACCTCATCCAATTCTAGGTGCAAATGATCATTAAGCAGTATAAAACTGAACAAATAAGTTGGGGTCGAACCCACAGGGAGCGGTACGTGTTCAAATTCAATTGGGAAGTACAAAAGTAATCTAACTAGCTATAGGAATAGAAATTATCAAAAATACATAAAACAAATCAATAGGGATTATATGAAATGTCAAATTGGGGGGGAGGTTGCAATTATCAGCTACAATGTAATCACACAAAATTGAAATAACAATACGGAGATGAATTCTCAGGATGTGATCGATTATAAGAAAATTTCACTATATGGATAATTGTAACTACTAATACATAGATAAATATTAGTGGGTAGGCTAGACTATGAGGGAGATAGCTTTTTCTCGAATAACTACCCCAAATCCGGTGATTTCTTTCGAACATCAACAAGCATAGCAATTAAGAACAACCCACACCTTAATTCATCCACTCTCTCAAGCTACATTGGTAGGATTGGGTTTAGGATTCACTCTCTCGAGCTGAACCTATATCAATCCAATACCTAAAATCCATTAATCAAAAGCCTTGGTTCCAAAACCTCTCTCTCTCAAGCAATCTAAGAACACAAAATTAGAACTGCATTTGCAACTACAGTTCAGAAATTAAACTTCAGCGAATGATAAAACCCACTTCAATATAGCATTTAAACTTGTAATTAACAATACTCATAAGCTAATTCAACCCATAATCACATTATCAGACCCCAAGAATTGGGGTTTTAGCCAAACATCATAAAAAGGTAAAAATTGTTACCAAATCGATTAGCCATCACCTGGGTAAGAGTATTCAAGCCTTTACAATGTTCCAATTTGAAGAAATTAGTAACCCACTTGCAAAATCTCCAAATTGAGTCTCAAAAACCTTCAAGTCTACAAGGAAACTCTCAAAACTCAAAGAAAACTAATCTAAATGGTAGCAAGCTCCTAAATTTACAGTTCAAAATTCAATTTATGGTGCCCAAAAATTAGGCACGAAGGGCCATTAGGCGAGGTAAGTCGGGTTTGCCGAGTGGTTTGGCGAACCGCCATTTGCTCTCTTCTATCGCCGTTATGCATTGGTTCTCAACATTTTTCACGACCTAAGATTACCCCTAGGCATGACATGGCGTAATTAACCCTGAAGGGGTCGCATACAAACCCTTAGCATTCATCATCACATAAAGACATAGAAAAATACGGAAAAATTAAAACTTTTACAATAGAAGTCAACTTCTTTATATAAGGGAAATAGGACTAGACTTGTCTCAATCACCATATAAACATAAGAGTAGAGATAGGGTCAAAGACCTTTACATCAATAAGTCTCCAAAATAGGAAATACAATATAGTCTAGAACATAGGGGAAACAAGAAACTAGAATCAAAGGCAACTTGTCCTCGAACTTGAGGACTCACCAAGCCGGGGGAATAGTCGACCCAAGCTTCACCTTCAAGGAAGTTGTAAGTATCAACGACCGGAACCTACACTCATAGTAAAGTAGAAAATATGGGTTAGAACAATTAATTGTACTAAGTATGGATGCCATTCACAAAAACCTTAAAACATGCATAAAAGGGACATTTAGTTGAAAACATGCCTTTATCAAGTTTACAAACCATTATGCACATTTATGAAGAAACATAAACCAACCCAACACATAAGCAACCCAAAGCCACACTTGTGCAATGCAAAGGTAAAGTCCCATAACCCTACCAAATGCTAAGTATGACATTTAGGTCACCAACAACCTACACATCTTACCATTGTCATAGTCAACATACATAAGAGTGAAGACATTCATATTTCATAACATTCATACATACCTTTTTCATACATAGTTCATAAGTCATCATAACATCATACCATAAGAGAACCTAACCACAACCCCTCTTAGAGTCTACTTGTGCAATGCATAAGTGAAGTCTCATACCCCCACTCACACTAAGTAGTACCCCTTAAGAAGTCCTAGTTAAAGTCCATTTCCTTATCATAGTTCATGTTCATATTATTTAAGGAAGACTTGCAATAACCGACATAGACCATGTGAGCTACATGGAATCAGGTGTTCTAACCCCAGATCGAAAAGAGATATTCTACTTGCCTAAGGTAGAACCAACATGATAGCTTCTAAGTGGATCCACTAACTAAGAGCTATGTGGGCACATAGTTATGGGACAAGGAGATTGCTACTAGAAACCCGGACTTGCTAAACGTAGAAGGTTTCCATCTCATGAGATATCATACATTGCGAGGTCGGACTTGCTAAACGTAAAGCCCCCATCTCACTTTCATGTCCTCTTGGTGCTACACATTATTCCCTTTTAGAGTCATACTTGTCCTTTCTTTAAGTTCATAACACCTTTCATTAGGCACTCATGCCAACATATCAGCATAATAGATCATCAGTTCCTTAAGTGAGAATGCTCCTTTCACTTTAGAAACACTAGCATGTGAGTAAACCTTTCACATTATAATCATATCTAGACTATGGCACTTTGTGAGCCATATGCTCACCTCCATGATGACAACCATTAGGGGAGGAATGATAACTATTCAGTACTTGCTTGAACTTATTCTGAATAATACATCTCTTAATCACTCTGTTTCAGCCTTGCTTAAATAGGAAAGGATTATCCCAAATGTAAAATTGAATCTGATTAACAAAATCAACATACCACGACTATTCAATAATAACCAAGGCTAGCAACTTCTCATCAGGAAACTCCTCATGAATTTGACCTTCATTTCAGACATGCATTGAACTTTCTAGCCTCGACAGTTGGTTTGTAATTTGGTTCTCTGTAACTTCTCTGTCCTTAATTTCCAAATCAAATTCTTGGAACAAAAATATCCACCGAATGAGCATTGTCTTTGCATCTTTCTTGTTGAACAGGTACCTAACAACATCATGGTCAATGTAAACAATAACTTTACTACCTATCAAATAAGATCTGAACTTATCAAAGGTGAAGACCAAAGCAAGCATCTCCTTCTCAGTCACTGTGTAATTAGCTTGCACTAAATTAGGGGGTTTTGCAGGCATAACATATGGAGTAGAACACCTTATCCTTACATTGTCCTAGAACAACACCTACAACTATAGCACTAGAATCACACATGAGCTCAAATTATAACTCCAGTTAGGAGAAATCACGATTGAATCCTCTACCAAGTTCTTTTTCAGCACCTCAAATGCTTGGATGTAACTTTCATCAAATTCAAACTTCACCTCTATCTATGAGAGACTACACATAGGTTTGGAAGTCTTGGATAAATTCTTAATGAATCCCCTATAGAATCCTGCAAGGCCAAGAAATCTTCTTACCCATTTCACTGATATTGGTGATGGCAACTTCTCTATTACTTCAACCTTAGCTCGATCAACCTTTAATCCTTTCTTTGTGACCTTGTGGTCGAGAACAATGCCTTTACTGACCAATAAATGTTACTTTCTCCTATTTAATACTAGATTTGTCTCCTTACATCTTACAAAGACCTTGTAAAGATTATCCAAACATAGGTCAAAATATTCCCCAAAGATAAAGAAACCCATAAAGACCTCTACAAAGTCCTCTACCATGTCATGAAATATGGCTATCATGCATCTCTTGAAAGTTTTTGGCGCATTTAAAAGTCCAAAGGGCATACACTTGAAAGCATATGTGCCATAAGGATAGGTGAAGGTAGTATTTTACTGATCCTCTAGGGAAATCACAATCTGGTTTTAGCTTGAATACCCTTATAGAAAACAATAATACTCCTTCTTAGCTAACTTGTCCAACATCTGATCAATGAAGAGGAGTGGATAGTGATCCTTTCTGGTGTCCTCATTCAGTTTACGATAGTTCATGCAAATAATTCTTCTTATTTGGCATCACAATTATGCCCCCATTTTAGGTTCACATTAAAATGGACTAATCCATTTGTTGTTTGAAATGGGGTACACTATCCTAACATCTAGCCACTTGATTACCTCTTTCTCACCTCATCTTTCATTATCTGGTTCAGTCGGTGTTGGTGTTGCGCTCTTGTATTCTGACCCTCTTCCATGTAAATCTTATGCATGCACAACTCTAGACTGGTTCCATGATATAGAAAATTTTCTATCCAGTGACTCATTTTCTTCTTCTTAGCACAACTAAAGACGCACTACAGAAAGAATCACTAGTAAGGTTTCATTATCACCCAAAAATGCATGTCGAGGATGAGACGGGAGTGATTTTAACTCAATATTAGGAGCTTCTTCAATTGACAGCTTAGGTGGAGGCCCCAATACTCTATTCAATGGTTCCTAGTTGCCCATATGTACACACACACTTGCCACATCTAGAGTTTGTATTATCTCTTGTGCTTCAACATCACCAAAAATGTCATGTCCCACCAACACTCTATTAATTGGGTCCCTAGATGTAATGTAATGAGTTTCCATAGCAAGATCAATGACTGTGATGGCTAGTAATTCTTCATAAAATGCACATACCTTCAATGTGTGATACACATTAAACACATCAACTTTTCCATGTGCCCTCATTATCAACTAACCCGCTGCCACATCTATTAAAGCCATCCCAGTGACCAAGAAAGCTCACCCCAATATGACTAGTATCTCAGGATCCAGCTCAAAATTGAGCACTACAAAGTCAATAGGAAAGATCATCAGCCCACTTACACTAGAAAATCTTTTAAAACCCCTTATGTTCTAGCAACAGAGAGGTTTGAAAGTTAGAAGATGATGATGGTAGACTTAGGACTGCCCAGACCCAACTTTTTGTACAATGATGCAAGCATGAGATTAATGTTAGCACCAAAATTACATAGCCCTCGAGCATGAATGTTCTACCCTATAGTAATCTGAACTGTGAAACTACCTGGATCTTTTAGTATAGTGGGCAACCTATTCTGAATTCTAGAACTGCACTCCTCATTAAGTGCAATTTTCTCATACTCTGTCATCCTCTTCTTGTTTGCCACAATCTCCTTCACAAATTTATCATACTTTAGAATTCCCTACAAAACATCAGCAAGCAGCAAACTAATGTGAACCTGCTTGAGTAAAGAGAGAAGCTTTCCAAAGCATTCATCCTTATTCTATTTATTGAACATTTTTGGAAGAGAGGAGGTGGTTTTACTTTATTTACTTCACTCTTTACATGTGAGCTTTTTCCAACTCCGTTTTTCTTCTTCTCACTTATCACTACCTTCGGAACCCTATTTTTTTGAACTAGCTCTTCTAGCTCCAAACCTCTTCGGGTACCCACGACATTAACCTACTTTGGGTTTGGATAAGTGTTACCTAATAGGCCTCCTTGGGGATGAGAGTTTTGAGCACTATAAAATTTCTCAAACTACTTTTTTAAGTTCTAAGTGGCCAGTTTATTGTCACACACATTTGCGGCCAGCTTGGCCTTGTCTTCCATCATTTGCTTTAACATATCTTCCACACTCATGTTACCCTTCTTTCCACTTTGCTAATTACTCTGGATATGTTGATTATATTTCTTCTCATTACCTTGTGACCTGTTTTGATTTTGACTTTGATTCTGGTTTTTGTTACCTCCCCATGAGAAATTTGGATAATTTTTCCAACTTGGATTATATGTACTCCCATAGTTCTAGTTTCCTCTATCTCTTTGAGCATTTCCCAAAAAGTTCACAGAGTCTAGATTGGACCCACAATATTCATTAGCATGCTCACCATTACCACACACTTCACACCACACTTGTTGTTGTTGCACCACATTTACCGAAGCATGTTATAGCCCAAATGTTAAATTGCTAAAGTGAGTGTTCATCATGTTTTGTATTGAAGCAATTTGTTTAGTTAGGATTGTACTGCATCTACCTCTAGTACCCCAGTAGTCTTTTGTACCATCGGTTTGGTGCCTCATTCATCCCACTCAGATTTACCTTGAGAAATTTGATTTAATGGTGTGAGCTCATACATGTTCCCTAAGGCATGCCTCCCTGCAACAGAGTGAAGAAGAATTTTTGTATTTGGTTCAAGACCCTCAATGAAGGTATGGACCAATACCTCATTTGCTTAGTAATGATGTGGGCAGCTTATCAATAAGGAGTTGAATATATACAAAGCTTGGTATAAATTCTCTCCTCCCTTGTGTTTGAAATTCAATATCTCACTCCTTATCTTAGCTATTTTCCCCAATGCAAAGAACCTTATTAAGAACTTACGAGTAAGATCATCCCATGAAGTGATGGAGTTTACTGGCTCCAACTTCAACCACCATTTTTCCACTCCTAGTAGAGAAAAGGGAAACAAAGTGAGCCTCATGTAATTAGGAGATATCCCAGTTGGTGTGTAAGTGTCACTAATTTAATCATGTATTTGAAAGAATTCCCACCCCACACTTTAAAGAGATGTTATGTATTATAAGCATCAATTACAAAATAAAACAAGGGTTAGAAAAACTCCCTAAAACCTTTAATACTTGCTAACAATATGGAAATATTCAATTGTCATCAAGAGGGGTGTGTGACCCCACATTTATTCTTTTCCATGCTCTTTAGCTCCAAATTTTGGGTCCTCAGACTTCCCCAAAACATGTAAGCACAAAACAACACAAAAAATGACACTAAAAAATATAAAATAAGAAGCTACACTACTAAATGGGTTGCCTCCCAACATGCGTATGATTTAACATTGTGACAGGACTCAAATGACGACTTTTCTTTCAACTTTGAACTTATGGATTACACCGCTAATTTTGCTCTGCTCAAGGGGCAGTTGTATAAATATCAAAGGTTCTATAAATAGATGAAGAATCTTGCATTCCTTGGTCCTTATGTGAGGAATGTTATTGTGTCCATGTGGACTAACAAACTTTAGGATGTGGGGGGATTGTTCCTCATCTAGACACTTCTCCACTAGTTCAAATGACTCAAATTTCATGTTGTCATCCAATCATAGTGTAGAAAAATATTTTGAATGAGGTCCAAGATGCCGCAACTACAAAGCAACATTATTTATGGCATTATCACTTTTGTACTCCTCAACATTGACATGAAGGAATAAAGTATAGTTGAATGATTGTAATTCCTCTTTTTGTTCCACTAGTTGGTCATCATCCACGAAAATTGGTGATTGAGCACCAAAAACCTCAACCTCTCTGTTCAAGTGAGCCTCTAAGTCATGAATATCTAAGCTAAATTGGTCTATTTTTTTTTATCTGAGATCAACTCTTCCTACTGTCAATTGGGTCGCCGTGTGTGTAAGACTACCACAAAGAGACTCTTGAAACTTTAAAAGTTGAGCTTGTTCATGCAGTCAAGATTTGCTCACTATCTCTGTTTCACAATTTTCTCCTGTAGGGATTCACTCTCTTCTTCTAATTAAGTCTTAGCTAGGAATATAACTTGCAGATTATAGGTGTCAACCTTAGTCTTCATTGTCATGAGTTTTGAATGAGTTATTTCCATAGCTTCCCTAATTTATGCTTGTTGCTCCATTAGTTGCTTCAATAAATCCATAATATGAGTCTCTTGTTTCACACCCTCTACTTCATAACTCCTACCAACATCACAAATAACAGAAGAATCAAAATAGGTGCTCAAGGGTGAGTAATTAGAATTGGGACAACCATTCAATTTTCCATCTTAACCACCACATATCTGACATACATCCCATTCCAAATATTGGGTAGGTGCTCACAACCCTCTCTTTTGAATAGTATGATGATTGATATCCAAATAGGGTCCTCCATAGTACCGACAATGATAACCATCATCCAATCACCATCTATCCCAAGCATTCATATAAATAAGAGTACCAAAATATTAAAAGAAAAAATATATAAAAACTTAAATAAATATAGAGAGAAAAAGTATAACCTAAATAATAGTTAATTTCTAAGTCCTCGGAAATGGCACCAAAATCTTGATTACAAATGCACACGAACTTGTGTGTGGTCACACAAGTAATATATTGGCTCTTAAGAGCTAGATTATTGAACCCAAATGATTTACGATTAGAAAATACATAATTCAGTTGTAACTATAATTTAGTGCAAGTGTGTCGAAAGAGTTTAATTGGTGTTTTAAACTAAAGCTGTAATATTCAAATTAACTAAATTTACAAGCAATGATTTTGTTTCACTTTGAACTATAACAATGACTTGGGGAATCCTAGGGCTCTAGCTTAAGCAAGACCTCATGTATAATATACCGCACTTTAGTATCTTATAGGTTATCAAGCTATTGATTTACAAGTTTAATATTACGATCATTATCTCTCGACCTCTAATCACCTGCCACAATTGACAACCTAACTATATCGTTGAGTGGGAATAGATTGGACCAATTGTAGAGCACTATGATATCTTTTTGTTTCATAACAAAGAATGGTAACTAGATATATCTCTATCCTAGATGCAAATCAATCTATGTTTGACCTAGAAATATCATGCTTCTTGTATTCCACATTATATATCCCTCTATTCCTCTCTTGAGTTCTAGAGAAGACAATATATTTATACTAATGGTAATCAAGCATTAATTTGGAAATTCAAGATCACAAGAACAATTTTGAATTATAACATATCTTTATCTAAAGATTTGATATTACACAATCATTTGTAGTCACAATCCTAGAACAAAGGGTTTTAGCTACTTGTAATACGATTCACAAAGTTTGAATCTTTGATAGTTATTCAAGAGATTGGAAGATTAAAAAGACTAGGAATGAACCCTAGAAATTACAGAGATAAGTCATCCAAGTCTTCTCTTCCAAAAAAAGAAAAATAATAAAAATATTAACCAAAATGAGCCATTTATAAGCGGAGAAAAACATGGCAAAATCTTAAGTTGTAGGTCTGCGACGTGGAGTCAAAGTGGACCTGCCTATTTTGTAATTTTGCCTTCTTTTCAATGTGGATCCAATATAGACTCCTTTATTTCAAAATTCTTGATAACTGTATTTAAAGTCCCAGCTCCGCGACACGGATGTTGGGTATTATTTGCCTTGAATTTCTTACCATAAATAGGTTTTACTTTTAGGGAAAGGCTTTAATATTTTACCAGTACTTTTCTTGTAGGAAAGATTTTAGGACTCTATAAATATAGACTTGTTCCTTCTGACTTAATTAGCATTCACAATGTAGTCCTAGGGTTTACAGAGCTATGGTTATGGGGGAGAATTTTGTGTACCTCCTTGTATTCTGAGTGAATTGGTTGAGGTTGGTTCTCTCTATATTTTGTACTCTCATATTTATAGTGGATTTCTTATCTCATTTGTGGACGTAGGTCAATTGACCGAACCACGTTAAATCTTTGTGTTTTTGGTATATTTCTAATTTGTCTTCTTACTCGTGGTCTTTCAAGGTTTGCTTTGCTAGCTTCCGCGTTACACCTGCTTATTTTTTATCCTAACAAGTGGTATCAGAGCCATATTCAATGATGAAGCCAGGGTGCAATGGTTTGTTGATGGAACCATGTTAAAAATTGGTGTTCATCTTGGCAAGTGTAATTCTAGCCGAAACCTTTTTGATAGTAATGAAGATTTTTGTTGGAGAAATTGTAACAGAGATGTTCTCTGTGTTGAGATATAGATTTGATGGAGGAGATTATGGAGAGGAGAAGCAAGTTGTTGAAGATTATGTGAAGAAGGTGGACAAATCTATTTTGTCAAAAATTCAGGCGAAGGGGGAGATTTGTTGGGTATTATTTGCCTTGAATTTCTTGCCATAAATAGGTTTACCTTTTAGGAAAAGGTTTTCATATTTTACCAGTCCTTTTCTTGTAGAAAAGTTTTTAGGACTCTATAAATATAGGCTTGTTCCTTCTAACTTAATTAGCATTCATCATGTAGTCCTAGGTTTTTGAGAGTTGCGGTTATGGGGGAGAATTTTGTGTGCCTCCTTGTATTCCGAATGAATTGGTTGAGGTTGTTTTTCTCTATATTTTGTACTCTCATATTTATAGTGGATTGTGATGAGTTCGAGATTTGGACTCATTTAGGGCTTTGTTTATATAGATTTAGTGTCCTCAAATGCTTATTTTGTGCCAATAACTGATGTAAAACCCTTGATTTTCAGGAATATGAATTGAGGAACAAAGAAAGGGCACTAACAAGAAAAAAGGAGCAAAACAGGCTGAAAGGATGAAGAAAAACATTCTGGTGCTCGCCAAGTTCACTTGGCAAATCACCAAATGGCTATCTGACCACCTAAAGTTCCAGTGTGCCAATCCCTAAGGGAAGAAATCAAGTCGGCCAGAGAAAGGAGCAGTCGTTAGTTCACCGAGTAGTTCCGCAATGCAGTGCTAGATCACCCAAAGTTACAGACCTTGAGGATGTTGAATGCCAGGGCAGACGGGCGATGGAAGTGACCAAAGGGCGGCTCGCCAAGTGGTTCGGCGAGTCCGACTTACTTCACCGAGTGACTCTTCGTAGCATGTTTTTGGAAACTATAAATACATTTTTGAACATTTAGTTTAGTATCAATCTATCAATATTTGAATCTTTTAATTAAGTTTTTAGCTCTGGAGACATTTTTCTCTAGGTTTTCCTAAGCTTTGAAG
The DNA here is from genome assembly GCA_029582685.1 of Solanum piurae. Lineage (NCBI taxonomy): Eukaryota > Viridiplantae > Streptophyta > Magnoliopsida > Solanales > Solanaceae > Solanum > Solanum piurae. Next base: position 29,770 of record JAJOOO010001034.1, read on the forward strand.
GATTGAAGAAATTCACTTTTGAGAAATGGGAAGTGGGTCTTTGAGAATCTTCAAATTGGAACATTGTAAGGATGAAATCACTCTTACCCAGTTCATGGATAATCAATTTGGTAATGGTTTTTACCTTTTTATGATGTCTAGCTAAAACCCCAATTCTTGGGGTGTGATTATGTGATTATGGGCTGATTTAGATTGTGGGTATTGCTAATTGTGAGTTTAAATGCTATTTAAAAGTGAGTTTAATCATTAATTGTGGTTTCATTTAAGAATTGTAGTTGCAAATGCAGTTCTAGATTTGTGTTCTTGGCTTGCTTGAGAGAGAGGTTTTAGAACTAAGGTTTTTGATTAATGGTTTCTCGGCATTGGGTTGACCAGGATTCAGCTCGAGAGAGTGAATGGATTAAGGTGCGGGCTTCTCTTATTTTGCATGCTTGTTGATGTTCGAGAGAAATCAACTTGATTGGGGGTAAATTGTTCGAGAGAAAGTTTACCTCCTCTATAGCCTAGCCTACTCACTAATATCTAGTTATTTTCTAGTTGTTTGAATTACCCATTTGTCTATATTAGCCTATAATTGAATCACATCCCAAGAACCCATCTCATTATTGTTATTTCGTATTGTTTATGATCGTTGTTTGTAGTTGATAATCAAAACCAAAACCCCCATTTGACATTCGTGTTCCCCCTTAATTTGAATGATGTCTTTATTCGATAATTTTTTTCCTATGACTGATTTGACCATGTTCATACTTCTAAATTGAATCTTAAACACGTACAGTTCCCTGTGGGATTCGACCCCAACTCATTTAGTTGGGTTTTATATTGATTTACGGTCGTTTAACACATAGAATTGTATGAGGTGTGCTTGAAACGTTAAATCAAAATGGCGCCGCTGCCAGGGAGTGGTGTTGTTTGAGATTCTTTAGGTGAAGTTGAATTTTGTTCTTTTTAGTTGTAGTTGAATCTACTTACTTTTAGTTTTGGTTATCGTGTTGTTGTTTTAAAAAAGAGGAAATGAGTGTCAAAGGAAGCAATGGTAGCCAAGTGGGCCACCAAGATGACATCGGAAACCTCAATGATGTCAATGAACCGAATGTTAATGACCCAAATCTAGTGGGTGGAGTTGGTGTCATTCGCTTGCCTTCGGCTGAAGGGAACGTTGTGTTCCATATTACAAGCACCATGTTACAACTCTTACAATTGAAAGGGTTGTTTGGTGGGTTGGCTCATAAGGATCCCCATGAGCATATAAGGAACTTTGTTGATGTTTGCGGGCCATTCTCCTTTAAGAACATATCCCAAGAGTCGGTTCGATTGAGGTTGTTACCATTTTCTCTAATGGGAGAAGCGTGTAAGTGGTTGGATGAGTTACCAAGAGATTCTATCACTTCATGGGAAGATCTTGTCACCGCATTCCAATTGCGATTTTTCCCTCCTTTGAAGATGATGACACTTAGGGACAACATCCAAAGCTTCAAGCGTTTGGAGGGTGAGCCAATCCATGAGACTTGGCTAAGATTTAAGAAGTTGGTGCTGCAAGGACTCACGGATTGCCTTACAACGTTTTGTTGTAATACTTTTACCGAAGTCTTGATTCGATGAACAAGGGAGTGGCTGATCAACTTTCTCCGGGAGGTTTAATGCAACAACCTTACATTATAGCAGCCCAGCTCTTGGATGGTATGACCAAAATTAATCGGGTATGGTACACCCGTGAAGATCAGGTCTCCCCTCTCACTTTGAAATTGAAAAAAGAGCAGCTTGACAAAGATCAAGAGAGGGACCAAAACATGGCAAAAATGATGACCCAACTTGACATTTTAGCAAACAATGTCATGGGTGATGGTGTTAGAAGTGTCAATGTTGTGGGTGTGGGTTATGTAAACCCCGACGAGGCCAAGTTTGAAGTGTTGTACAATAAGAAAGTGAACTTCCTAGACAACCAAGGAGGAGGTTATCGTGCAAACTACCCAAGGCCGAGTGGTAACCAAGGTTGGAACAGAGATGAGGGCTGGAGAGACCGGGATAGAGAGTGGCATGATCGTAACACCACATGGAAGGAACTAGAAGGGGAGAAGGATAGGTATGTTCCTCTCCACGAGCGTCAAAAGCCCAAAGATTCTGAGGGTGGCCGGGCTGAGGATATGCTCTCTTGTATACTCAACAAGATTGAAGGATCCGATAAAATTTTGAAGGAGATGAAGGAAGATGTATCGACCCTTAACTAGACTGTGACCTCTCATTCCATCTCTACCAAGTAGTTGGAGACCCAACTGGGTCAAACTTCTTCTCATTTAAACCCGAGACAACAAGGGGGGTTGCCTAGTGATACTATGGCAAACCCCAAGAATGAAGTTTGAGTGGGTACTTGCGTCGTGCCACGACGTTAACTAAGGAACTTCTTGGGAGGCAACCCAAAGTTTTTAATGCTTTGTGTTTTGATTTGGAATAACGTGTGTTGATTGCGCAGGTTCAAGTGTAGAATTTGTTTGAAAAATATAGGTTGGAGACCAAAAGTCCAGTCGGCGACTAGCCAAAGAGGTCGGCAATCCCGAATTGGACCGCAGTTGGATTCAAAGAAAATACAAGGATGGAGTATGTAAAACTTGGTGGGCCCATGGACAAATCAACGACTCGCCAAACAGGTCGGCGAGCCTGACTTTGTCCACCGTTTGGCCCCCACATTAACTGGAGATCCTGTAAAACTCGGTGAGATAAGTAACCACTCGGCGTGTCACCGAGTGGGTCGGTGAGGAAAAATAACAGCGCGAACTGGATGGCTTTTAAAAGGCTAAAGGTTTAAAATTTCAATCATTCTTGTGTTCGGATTCCCTCACTTTTAACTTCATACAATCACACCCGCACTTTAAATTTCCTATATTTTGCATTTTATTACTTTTTGCTCATCATTCTTGTGTTCGGAGTTAGAATTCTTTGCCGCCTAGCATTTTAAATCATATTTCGGCAGCAAAGGTTGGTTTTTCCAAACCTCAAACTCTTAATTAGCGGTTAATCTCAAATATATTGTTATTGACTATGGTGATGTGTGTTAGGTCTCTTCGAAATCATAAATGTGTGCTAGTTTGCTGATTTTAATTTCATTATTGTGCATAAATTACCTAAATTGTTGATTCCCTAATTTTCGTGCTTTAAAATTGATCGTAATCTTGTGGGTCGTGTTAAATTGTTGTTAGGTCTAGTCGGGTGAAGTCTGAGTAACCCAAATTATGCAAAATGACGTGTTTTGCCCAATGATGGAGCGTTTGACGTCATTTTTAAGGGCTAAAGTCGTCAAATGGACAATTTTGGCCAAACCGGGGGAAGTCTATGTACCCCAGTGGCATGGTTGATATGGGTCTAAGCTTAATTGAGTTAGTATGTGGTTTTATTTTGTTTTCGGGGGCTACGGATTTGATTTTTGGAGTTGGGGTTGAAAATAGGCACGTTAGGCAGTTTGGCGAACAGGGTCAAGCTCGCCGAACCACTCGGTGGTTTGCCAAAATCCCCCTTGATCACCTTTAATTTCATGGCTTTGTTGAGTTTGCTTCTGTAACTTTTAGCAAGAAGCCTGAGCTCGCCGAGTTCACTCGGTGACTCACCGAAAGTCTCCCTTGAATGCCCTTTCTGCGCCCCCAAACCCCTAAAACAAACTGTAACTTTCGGCGAGCTATTATGTGCTCGCCGAATGATTTCGGTGATTCACCGAAAGGCCCTGAGTATCGCCGACCTGTCACCAATCCTTTTGGCGAACCCGATTTGGCTTGCCAAAGTTATTCGGCGACTCATCGATCGTTTCAGCGAATCTTTCTACAACATATTTTCTGCATTTTTCTTGAATTGTTCCAACTCATTTGGTGTGTTTTTGTAGATATGGCTAGAACTAACCTGGAAAACAGTGGTATGCCTCCCCCAAAAGAGCACGGGCATTGTTATAAATTAGGGAGAAGTTGCGCCCTTTAAAAAGAGCAAACAAGCACCTCCCAAGGGAGGCAAAGGCAAGGGCAAAGCGCCCGCATCTGAGATATCGGAGCACAACTCCGGCAGTGAGGGGGAGTCCTTTGATTCTCAGGCTACTTTCTCTGAGCCTGAGGATGACCAACCTCTGGAATCCCGACGAGCTGAGATTCATTCCAGATCTCGTAAAGGTCTGTCTAGGACCCCAGAGGCCACCCCTTCTGCTGCTGCTACAGTGCCAACTCCGGCACAGACGGTGGTTCCAGCGCCACCAGTTTAGAGTCCTCCTCCTTTGCTACTCAACAGGCTAAAGGCCAAAGGATTGAGGACGATTCTCAAAGAGAAGTTGTTGTCTACAAAGGGCCTAGAGGGCAGACATTCTGGGGTAAGGGACACACTCCAGTACCATCGCTTTGACATATTCACCAGGCCCCGAGGCCCGTATATCCCCACCTGAGTTCGTGAATTTTATGTTGTGTATGGTGAGCTAGTTCCCCAGGGGAAAAGAAGGCCAGTACCTTCAGACCGGTAGAGTCCATCATGGTACGGGGACAGTAGTGAGATGCAGCCGCGATTATATCAATGTTGTATTTGATAGAGGGTCAGTTTTTTACTACCCAAATTTGGCAACCACTACGACACCTTTGGATGATCTAAAGGGTTGGCTTGCTCCCCTCATTTTTGACACCACCCCGAGGTGGATTGAGGCAGGAGCTTCGATTGAGAAGAAGGAATTGAATATAGTTGTGCGGTACTGGTTTGGATTCATTAGCAGCTCCATTATGCCTTCATAGAATGAGTCCATCCTCTGGCATCCAAAGGCGACTTGTCTTAGGTCAATCATAGCCTGGAGGAGTATTGACTTGGGACTCATCATTGAGCAAGAGATGTCAATGAGGGCCAAACAGCGGCAGACGTCCCTTCCCTTCCCGATCCTGATTACAAAGCTTTGCCGGCGTGCTGGAGTGCCTCATGACGAGAAGAGGGACATTGAGGTCACCCCTACATCTCCCATAGATATATGGCGCATAGAGGCTGAGTACACTCGGGATGAGGTTGATAGGAGGAGAGCAGCTCTGGTGGATACGTCCCCGGAGGTTGATGTTGATTCAATACCTGCAGAGGAATCTTTGCCTACTCCGGCCTCCGGGCCTTCAGGTAAACTCGCTTCCACTTCCTCCCGGGCTCCTGGTTCTTCTACTGCTTCCCAGCCCACTAGGATTATTCAGGCCATGATACTAAAGATGGGGCACTTAGCTCATTCGACCGATGTGCGGGCTACCCAACTAGAGGTCGAGGTGCCTTGGATGATCAAGCAGGACCTCCTACTGCTTTGACACTCCTCCAGACTTCTATTGATGATCTTACGGCGAAAGTAGCGACTTGTGATAGTCGACAGGGGGTTACTTCAGAGGTGACGGCTTTGAAAGTCGAGGTTGCAGATTTGAGGAAGGATGTGGACTATTTAAAGTCCACAGAGTTCACCTCTCTATTTATGTCAGCTGAGGATTGGGATGCCCCAGCCAGTTCGAGATGCCTCCGGCTACCACCGGAGATGTACATGTGGATGATATGGCAGTTGATGAGTCAGAAGTGGAGATGGATGAGGAACATCTGGATGCTCAGGAGGTGACCATATATGGAGACCTGTCGGATTTAGAGGAGACGATTGTATAGTCGATCATTCAGACATCGCCTACATAGACATCCATGGCAGGCTTTAGTAGAGCCACTGCTGATGTTGCACCGGGCATTGATGCCCCGACAGATGGAGCGACTGGGTAGACAAGACATTTCTTTACCTCCCTCTCTATCATTTTTATTGACTTTTTATTATTTTGTTGCATTTGAGGACAATTGCCTTTTTATTTGTGGTGGGGTGAGGTATTTCCATACCACCTTAAGTGACTATATTTTGTATATATTGGGCTTTTGTGTTTTGAATTATGTGTTGATATTATTTTGTGGATGTTTGAGCTTATGGCTCCTTGTTATAATTGAAAATGGTTTTTGACCCATCTAAAAAAATTTGCTACTCTTGTTGTGTTTGAATTTGGTTGTTCTTGTGCAAATTTGAGTATCAGTTATGATCAATAACGATGACTTGAATAGTGCTCTTAATCGAACAAAAATGAATGTGCGGCTACGATGAGGCCAAATGAAGTTGCATAGAAAATATGTGCACTTTTTGTATCTCGTTATGACTAGCCGGTTATCGAATGGAGTCTCTTGTGATGAACATTACACACTAGCAAAAGTGTGGAGTCTCGTTTGATATTGGTGCCAATGCCTTGTGTGATGAGCTTACCGTGAACCTTGTGTGATGACACCTAGAATTTGCCCCGTTGGTCCGGTTGACCAAGTGATGCAAGCTCTTGAAATTATCTTAGGCAACAATTTTGAAGAGCAAAACAATTTGACAATATACCTCTTTTGAGGCCAACCTTGTGAGATGTGTGAACTTTGCTTGAACCCTCTTTTGAGCCTTATCCTTTTCTTGGAAGAAACTTGAGCAAATGTGACCCCTCTTTATCCATTCACCCATAATCCTCCTGAAGTGTGGTTTGTTTGAATAGCCAACTTAGGCCAAAAGCCTAAGTTGGGTGTGTGGTGAAAAGAGGAGGTAAATCAATTAGTGTGAAGAAGTCCCCCTTGATCCATGGACTTGAAAAATATGTAACCCCTCCATACAAAAAAAAATAGAGAAAGAAAAGAAGAAAGCAAAAGAAAAAGAATGGAAAAGTTGTGAAATAAAGTTGTGAAAGTTGCAAAAGAAATGGGGTGTCCGGTATTCCATTGGGACTTGAATAATGGGGTGAATTTTAAGCATGAGTAAAATTGCTGAAGAAAAGGAAGGAAAGTTATGGCATACCACATTTCATGATTATAGCAGCCACTGAGCCTAAATGACCATACATTTACACTCAACCCCGTTACAAGCCTTGAAAAGACCTTTTTTATCTTGAGTGAGCTGAAACGAATGTTGACTGGAAAATAAGGGCAAACCTATGGGTGAAGTCATGCATGTGTTCATCTTTATAAGTGTGAGAGTTATTTGTGATTCTGAAACTATAAATTGTTGAAGAATTGTCTGTTAATATGGAATCATCTTTGTTGTGAGGGCATTTCAGTACCTTTGTTGAGCTTGAACTTGCATATGAAGCAAATATTGTGAACTTGAGAATCTTTGATAATGGTGAGTCACAACTTGAATATTTGAATGCACAATTGATCCTTGCATGAGTAAGTTGAGTCTTGTTGTGTGCATTCATGATTGAGTCTTGTTGTGTGCATTCATGATTGAGTCTTTTGTAGCACTGTTTGAGACATCCTTTTTGAACTGTTGAACTTGAGTTTTACTTGAGGACAAGCAAAAGTTTAAGTTGGGGGTGTTGATGAGTCCGAGATTTGACCTCATTCAGGGCTTTGTTTATATAGATTTAGTGTCCTCAAATGCTTATTTTGTGCCAATATCTGATGTAAAACCCTTGATTTTCTGGAATATGAATTGAGGAACAAAGCAAGGACACTCACAAGCAAAAAGGAACAAAACATGCTGAAAGGATGAAGAAAGACAGCCAAATGATAGCCAAGTTCACTTGGCAAATCGCCGAATGGCTATCTGACCACCTAAAGTTCCAGTGTGCCAAGGCTTGAGGGAAGAAATCAAGTCGGCGAGAGAAAAGAGCAGTCGGCAGTTCGTCGATTAGTTCCATGATGCAGTGCTAGATAGCCCAAATTTACAGACCTTGAGGATGTTGAATGTCAAGGCAGAAGGACGATGGAAGTGACCAAAGGGGGGCTCTCCGAGTGGTTCGGCGAGCCCGCCGATTGACTCTTCGTAACACATTTTTGGCGACTATAAATACATTTTTGAACATTTAGTTTCGTATCAATCTTTGAATCTTTTAATTAAGTTTTTAGCTGTAGAGACATTTTTCTCTAGTTTTTCCTAATCTTAGAAGGATTGAAGAAATTCACTTTTGAGAAATGGAAAGTGGGTTTTTGAGAATCTTCAAATTGGAGCATTGTAAGGACGAAATCACTCTTACCCAGTTGATGGATAATCAATTTGGTAACGGTTTTTACCTTTTTATGATGTCTAGCTAAAACCTCAATTCTTGGAGCGTGATTATGTGATTATGGGCTGATTTAGCTTGTGGCTATTGCTAATTGTTAGGTAAAATGCTATTTAAAAGTGAGTTTAATCATTAATTGTAGTTTAATTTAAGAATTGTAGTTGCAAATATTGTTCTAGCTTTGTGTTCTTGGCTTGCTCGAGAGAGAGGTTTTAGAACTAAGGTTTTTTATTGATGGATTCTGGGCATTGGGTTGACCTGGGTTCAGCTCGAGAGAGTGAATCCTAAACCCTTTCCGAATCCTAAACCCTTTCCTACACATTCAGCTCTAGAGAATGAATGGATTAAGGTGTGGGCTGCTCTTATTTTGCATGCTTGTTGATGTTCGAGAGAAATCAACTTGATTCGAGGTAAACTGTTCGAGAGAAAGCTTACCTCCTCTTTAGCCTAGCCTACTCACTAATATCTAGCTATTTTCTAATAGTTGCAATTACCCATTTGTATATATTAGCCTATAATCGAATCACATCCCAAGAACCCATCTCATTATTGCTATTTCATATTGTTTGTGATCGTTGTTTGTAGTTGATAATCAAAACCAAAACCACCATTTGACATTCGTTTCCCCCCTTAATTTGAATGATGTCTTTATTTGATAATTTTTATTCCTATTATTGTTTTGACCATGTTCATACTTCCAAATTGAATCTTAAACACGTACCGCTCCCTGTGGAATTCGATCCTAACTCATTTAGTTGGGTTTTATACTGATTTACGGTTGTTGAACACCTAAAATTGGATGAGGTGTGCTTGAAACATTAAATCAGATTGCTCATCTCCTTTGTGGATGTAGGTCGTTTGACCGAACCACGTTAAATCTTTGTGTCTTTTGGTATATTTCTCATTTGTTAACTTACTCGTGGTCTTTCAAGGTTTGCTTTGCTAGCTTCCGCGTTACACCTGCTTATTTTTGGTCCTAACAACGGAGTGGATATGGAGTTGTGTTTTTCTCTTATTCCCTTCTTTGTTTTCCTTGTGACTTGCACACTTTAATCGATGTCGTCCTTGACTACATTGCCTTTCTTAACTATCAGTGCCCCATTTCACATGCTTTCCAACCTACAAAAATCTAATCAAATTGATTATCCAAAATAACATAAACAACACTGAACCACTACAAACACAACATAATTAGTTCTCAAATCTAGCTAAAATATGCTTTTCACTTGACTTTTAAGCATATAAAATATTTCCAAGATCACAAATACATGAGAATTGAGTATGAAAGCCATGGATCAGGACCAGGCAGTGTATAAAGACTTCCCGAGTCCTATGGGTCCCTCTATTCATGTGACACACTAAACAATGGGAGGGGTGCCCACATGGGTATTACCCTAGCATGTCGGGGAAAAGGTAGGTGTATATACTTGGTTGTGTGGCACTTGTTACAATTGACACTATTGGTTTCTACTGCATAATTTTCATTCATATGCATCGCCTATCACTAGTATAACTAGTTGTTGTTGCACCTCGTGGTCTTATAGGGGTTGTTTGGGTTATGTTTGTTGTTGTGTACCTTTCACACTTATAGGGGTCCGATTAGGTTATTGTTTGATTATAATTATGTATTTTTTGTCAGTTTCATTGTTGGTTAAGCGATTGTCTTAGATTTATTCTCTTTGCTTCCCTCTAAATCGGTGCTTCCAGATTTGATTAGTTGGATTGGCCCTTCAGATGATATGGTGTGTAATAGTGGTTATTATTAGTATACTTCGGTTAGTTGCTACTATTCCATCATCTCGGTTTACTTTTATTGTGCAACATATCTTCTTTAGCTACTTGTACTATGCATTCCTTCTTTACCTTCTATTTATGTTTGTTTTATCTTAGGATCTCAGTCGGCCTATGCCTACTTAGTAAGTGTGGTTGTGCGGGAAAGATTTAGATTGGATGCTCCTGATGACTGGGAGGTGTTGGACTTGGAGCATAAGGCCGATAATACAAATTTTGAGTTATTTTGCAGCCTCCAATCATAATGTGTTTGCTTAATTTTGTGGTAACTATGTGGTGTTGGTATATCCGAAGTGAGTCTGGCGCATTTGGTCCAGTGTGCTTTTGTTGGATGAAAGTATGCATCAAAGGAAGAAATTGGTGACTTGTTTTTAGTTTCAGAGCGATAGTAGTGAGTTTGAGAGTAGTCTTCTTGCTTGAGATTTGGGACGGTGTTGTTCGATCCGAAGAGGTGTCTAAAATTCTGGCGAAGCATGTGGACCCAATACCCTCATCTTTCCGAGCCTTGTGCCTTTTTCTATTCCTAGAATTTCGAAGATGAAATTCCTATTAGTAGTGGATGTTGTAATATACACTCCAAGTTATATCATCCATTTTCAAATATTTTTCGGCGTTTAGAGCTTTCCTATAGTGTCCCTAAGTCGTGATGGGGTAGCATAGTTTGTTTACGTACACAGGTTCTGAATGAATTTTGAGCACCCCATCAAAGTATTTTCAACTCAAAATGCTCCATTCGTGTAGCACTTTCTAGTGCAACACCCTTGGTACTTTGTGTTCGCACACCTAGCGCCGATTTTGTGGAGGCCAATGATTTTGTTCTCCGCATTTGTGAGCCTAGTGTTGTGTTCTCAGTGACCAGGTGCCTTGACCCTCACTTTCGCAAGACTTGGCTTTGCATTCACGGAAAAAGTTCATTATTGACCTGGTCAAGTTTGACCTCCGTGTTTGTGGCCCTGGGTCCCGCATTTTTGGAGGCTAACTAAATAAGCAGTTAGTTTTATTCCTTTTTTTTCATCTCCTTTCCAATATAGTTCTCCTCCATAGAACTAGTTTGAGAGCTCGAATTTAAGAAAGACCAATGTGTATTACTGGAAATTGAATGGGGCTTTGCTTGGGGACGTTGTAGGGGTCAACTTTACTATGTTTATCCTGTAAGTTTCCATTGAATTCCCTCCTTTTGATCCAAATATGGTGTTCCGAAAGCTTTCTGAATGTGGGCTATTTTGGGTGGATTCTCGAGCTTCAATTGTGCCCAACTTTTATGTATAGATTCCTTGAGCTATTAGGGACCTAGTTATGGGTTTGGTTTCAAAATTTAATTTGACAGATCCTGTGGGCCCATTTTTTTATCTTATTTTGGGCCTTAGTTATATTATAGTGACATGGGTATCATTCTTCTCGTAGTGACGTATAGTTTTTTATTATGATAGTATTGTGGCATTCAGAGGGTGTGGAGAAGACACGGGCGGCTCGTGAACAATTCAAAATTGTAGTTCACCTTCCGGGTAGACTAGAGTCTACTTTCTTTTAGATTGTGTTCTATGACATAATATTTAGTACAGATTGCATGTGGGTTTGGGATTGTATGCAAAAAAATTAGGATTTCTTCCTTATTCCTATTTTATTGATTCTCGAAGGAGCCTGAGGTTAGTATAATGTTATGAAAATCCTTAGTCTAGGCTAGTAACTCCTTGCTTAAGGCTTAGTTTAGTATTGTTAACCTCTTTGCAGTTGATATTTGATGTCTTAGGATAGTGAGGCGATATAAGTGCCTTAGAATGAGTTTTATTGAACCTTAGTTAATATTGTTGCTCCTTGTAGTAATTTCCATGGAATCGTACCCTCTTCTAGAGTATGAATTGTGGGTATGCTTTGGTCTTGCAGGAATTCACCCCAATTAGACCCGTTAGACTTGATTTTGATCCCTATCTCAGACTAGGCTATGGAACCTTAGTGGTTTTTTAATAGATATAGGTTGGCATTAGTTTTTCTTAGTGTTCACTTGAGTAGCACCTAAGGGTAAATGTTGATATCCTTGAGTTACTCTTTTGGTTGTTTGATTCTTCATACTTTCTTTTGTTTCCTGAGTTTCAGTGAGGATGTTATGATGTTATTGTGATTATGATGGAATATTCTTGGGCCCGAAGCCTTGGTCGAGAACCTATTGGATTCCAGGTTATTTCTCTATGCTTTAGGAGTTCGGTGATGTCGATTATGTGTGTAAGGGTGTATAAATGATATTTGTTATATTGGTGATGATATGCATTGCAATAGTACTCATTTTCACGTGTTTTGTGGTACAATCCCGGTATATACATTGGTTTTAACTACCATTTTCGAGAAAGTAGGATTTTCTACATTTTTACTCTTAAAACTAATTTTGATGGGATGCATACCACATTTACTACATTGATAAATGAATCTTTGTGATACCAGATGCATCGATGATGAACTCACTTTTTACTTGATCAGTTGGAGGAATTTCAGATCATTTTTATACTGACTCAGTTTTAAATATGTGCATCTATGTACCATGATGGAGCAAATCAATAAGGATCGATTATGATAGTCGTGGATCAGGACTAGGAAGTATATATGGAATTCTCAAGTTCCCTATAGATCCCTCTGTCCGTGTGACACAGTGAATAGGAAGAGGGGTGTCCACATGGTTCTACCTTGCATGTAGGGGGATGGAGGTAGGTGTCTATATTTGTTTGTGTGGCACTTGGTACTGTTGGTAGTATTGGTTTTCTAGTGCATAACTTGTATTCATATTCATTGATTATCACCAATATAATTTGTTGTTGTTTGCACCTATCGGTCTTATGGGGGGCTGATTGGGTTATGTTCATTGTTGAGTATCTTCCAGGCTTATGGGGATTCAATTAGGTTATTATTTGATTATAATTGTGTATTTTGTGTCAGTTTGATAGTTATTTATATGTTTGACTTAGATTTGTCCCTTTTGATTCCCTCTAGATCGGTACTTCCAGATTTGATTTGATTGGATTAGCCCTTTGGTTCATATAGCGTGTAGTGGTGGTTACCGTTAGAATATCTTCGGTTTAGTGACTTCCATAGTAGAATCTTATTGTGGTTAGGTTGTAGGGCTAGCGCATCCAGGTATGTTCCCTTGTCTTAGCTACCTGCTTGTTTTCTCATATTCCTCTGTTTCTATTTACTTTTATTGTGCGGCATCTCTTCTTTGGCTGCTTGTACTGTTTATTCCTTTTTTTTACCTGTAATTTATGCTTGCATTGTCTTTGGAGACCAGTCAACCTATGCCTATTGAGTACCGCTTTCTAGTAATGTAACACCTCGGAAGTTGGAAAGATGAGAAAGGAAAGAAAAATGGAGAAATTCTCTAAAGCAGTGGTCTACGAGACAGACCTACGACCCATAGGAATAACAACAAGTCGTAAGAATGGAATTGTAGGATCTAGAATGGAGTTCTGGAAAATATAGTTTTAGAAGTTTGACCTACGAATGAACAAGACAAATCGTAGGAAAGATGATGAGCCGTAGATGAGTTCCGTAGGAACGTTTCAAACTTATTAAAATTTTGGACCAAAAGTTGATTCCTACCGATGAGGTCTACGGACTGTAGGAATTGAGATGGACCGTAGAAGGTTATCGTGGAAAGTAAGGTGAAATTTGGATTTCTGAAATTGGTTCTACGGTTGACCTGTACAGGCCGTAGAAACTATCTGACAATTATTTTAAGGGTATTTGGGTCTTTTCCTATGCATCTAATACCTATTCAACGACGTTTTACCCCTATTACTAAGTCCTATAACTACCTTTCTATTCCTAAAAGTAACCAAACTTTCTCATTCACTCAAACCCCCAAATCCCGTCCACATCCATCCCCTTCAAGTCTCTCTCAAGGTCAAGAAGAAGGATAGGGTTTCCAAGCACCAAGTCTCCTATTCATTTATTTATTTTGGGCTTTGATCCTCAAGGTATGTAGGATTCATCAATGGGTTCCATTCACCCATTGAGCCCCAAGGTTTTGTCTAATTCCCTAATTCAATTTCAATCAAATTAACTAGGTTTTTATTCAATTCTTCATGGGTTCTAATTAAGTGGATTCAATTGCTTGAATTTGATCTTAATTTGATTGTTTGGACTCAATTACATGCATTTCAATTGACATCACATGAACCCATGCATTGATCATGAGTTTTATCTATGAACCCTAAAATACATGAATTTATGAAGAAATTATGAATCTATGATTTAATGTTTTCATGAAGTTATGCATGATTTATGAAAAAGAATATATTATGAATTAGGTTGCTTTAAGATGAGCATCAATTAAATTGTGAAAGGTTTTTCTCACAATAAGGAATCATGATTGGTGAAAGATTTTCTCACACATGCTTGATTCAAGATTTAATGAACTACTCTATGATGTTTTAAGATTGAACTAGTATTTGAATTTTACTTTTCCATGGATGATGATATGTTTATGAAATTGACTATTCCGTTGGAATTTAATTTAGCACAGAGAGAACTTTGAGGTGGAGGCTCAAATGGGGTAGTCTCAAGTAGCAACCTCTAGTTCCAAACTATGTGCCTCAGTAGGTTTGCCTTAAATGGCCTAGATTGTGATCCACATATAGAATATTATATGATACGAAGTTCTACCTTGGCAAGTAGACTCTCCCTTCTCGATGTGGGAGTTACATTGGATTCTTTATTATAGATCGCGTGGTCTATTGTTGGTTAAAGCCAATATCCCACAAATTAATCTATGTTTTCTGTCAAGGTTTTAATGAAGCTAATTTCTTGATGATTTTAAGATGCATTGACCATGTTCATGATTTACGATTCTACTTCAAATGATTTCTATAATATTTTGCTTGGTCATGCATATCATGTTTTTGATTATGTCCTCTATGATCACGTTTTCATGTTTTCATGTATATCCCTCTTACTTTGTACATTTCATGTATAATGCATACTTGTTCGTACATTGTTTCACTAATTTAGGGCGTGACAATTCCTCTCCCTTCGTTCGTGGTTAGTGGATTACCTTGTAAATATGAAGACTTGGTGAGTCCTCATACTCCGAGGACCATGTCACCTTTATTGCTTTCATATGTCTTTACTTTTCAAATGTTGTATGTAGTGTATAGGTTAAGTCTCGACTACTTCTTTGATGTAGCAGATGGCTTCTCAAGACTGATTAGAATTCTGCTTTATGTCAAACTATTTTATTATATGAGATTTCTATTATTCTCTATTATGTTGTGTATTTGTATGTCCAGTGGCTTGTGTAGGGCATCTCGGGGTCTTATACGTTATGTCACGTCTAGGGTATACTTTGGGTTGTGACTAGTACTCATACTACACTTTTGGGCCGTGCACATCATAGTATAAGCTCTTAGCGTTGACGTGTAGTTCATGCATAGCAGTTATGCTCAGAGACATAAGGTGAGCTCCTAGTGTTAGGATTTGCCAATCTCCCTCTATTTTGACTAGACCAATCTTTATTTTGTATTCACAGACAATTATGTATCTATTTGTATTTACCTTGTACTCCTTTTGTAATTAATGGCTCGACTATACCAGATTGTGGAGTGTTATATGTATATCTTGTTTCTCTTTCTTTCTCTATTTTTTATTTCTTATCCACATTCTCCTCTTTCGTGTGATAGCCCATTTCTTCTGGTTCTGGGTTATGGGTTTGACTTACCTACTGGTGGGTTGTTATTAGGTACCATCATGACTTGATATTTTGAGTTGTGACAATTTTGAGCTTAATATTGAATCTTAATAGACTTGTTCATGACTTGTACTTGGATTCAAGGGCCTTCGAGCTTGATCTTGAATCTTGATGAACTTGATCTTTACTTGTACTTTTCAAGGTCATTTGAGCTTATTCTTGAATCTGGTGATCTTGGTCTTTAGTTGTTTCTTGAACTTGAGTGCTCGAATACTTGGACTTGTAGGTTGTAGAGAAATTTGCAGTGTTTGATCCACAAGCTCTCTCTCTGGCTACTTATTGAAATTCTGGTATCTTTTCTTAACGACGTGGACCCCTATTTATGTTATAGAATGGAAGAGTTGTGATGAGGAGAGACTTCCTCTGAGCAATCTGATTAAACTGACATGATGATATTTGATTAGTCAAAACATGTCACTTGTACTCATGTGACACATTTTTATTTGTCTTTGATTTGGCTAGGCATGTTATGTCACTTGATACGTTGCATAATCGTATTGGCTCCTTCGCTTTACTTGGTAAGCTACGTCATTTGACATGTGGCACCAAATTGGGCTTGTAGAATGAGATGACATCTTGGACTTTGACAACGTAGGCTTGTCATTTATTATCCATTTTGACGGGCTAGCCCAATGAAATTTAACTTTGATTAAATCTTTACTTATTGAACTTAAATAATTAATGAAATCATACTAAACCATAATATTTATTTGGACTAATATATCTTGAATTTAATATAATCTAAATTCCTTACGGATTTAAATTTAACAAAACTTTGTTATCCACACAAAGATAGTGAGATTTAACCATGGTTCATTATTTATTCTAAAAAAAGGTAGACAAACCATATGAAAATATCGGAAATAATTTTTTTACAATTAACAAGAAAATTTATTAAAAGTAAAGATTCATAGCAAGAATAAAACTTTTCCAAGGGAATTCATCTTGATTGAAATTATAAAGTTAGTGATAAAAATTCAAACAAGTACCACACAACATAATAAAATAATGTGGATTTTGCCCCAATAATAGTGAGACAAACTAGATCTTAAACTCAAGACCAGTTTATGTTCGCTTGGACTAGTGTTTGGGTCTTCCATTACTACTGAAAGTGTTTTGTTTGTGGGGCGGGGGCCAGAGGCTTAATTTTGAAAGTAATTAGTCGTTTTTGGCTGTTATTATTGTTACATAATAATATTGATCATTTGGACCCAACATATTTACTTTCCTTGCCTTTTGCTCGAGAACGGCTGATTCAAGAGGAGTCATTGGGTTTTATGTACACAAAATAAAGTGGAGGGATGATATCCATAGTATAATTTGTAAAACCTTAACAACAAAGAGAGAATCTATTTAATTTAAAGATAATGAAAAAATTACTGAAAAATCATTTGATTAAAAAATAATGAGAAACTATGAAAAGATTCAAAGATTGTATGTTAATATCAAAT
This sequence comes from Solanum piurae, assembly GCA_029582685.1. Lineage (NCBI taxonomy): Eukaryota > Viridiplantae > Streptophyta > Magnoliopsida > Solanales > Solanaceae > Solanum > Solanum piurae. The sequence continues at coordinate 46,776 of JAJOOO010001034.1, forward strand.
TATCAATTTTTTACACAAAAATAATACAATCAATAAAAAAAAAACAATATTGTATACAATCAATAATACAAATTGTTATGACAAAATTAAGAGATTGTGTGCTAATACTAAGGATAGCTATGAATAATTAATTGTATATAGCTACTTATTAGTACTCAAGTGTATTTAGGAATTAATCTGATATTATAAGTAAATATCTAATAGCATATGTATTATTGGTAATTTTGGTCTTATAATATATTCCCTACGTAATTTTTCCATTCAAAAAGTCCCAAATCATTTTTGGGCATGATTTACCCCAAAAATAAAATATATATAATAGTCATCTCTATGCATTGAATGAAGAGAGGAAATTTAGGGATTCTTAGGTGTAAGAGCAGTGCTCTTGCATGAAACGAACCCACGAAGGATCATCCTATGAATTTAGAGATTTTTTAATTTTGTTCGTGGGAGAAGATGGAAGAAGGATTTCAGGTCGCCGTCCTAGTTTCTGCTCTGCAAGAGGTAATTGTCTCCTCTCCTCTCTTATTTTCTTTTAGTTTATATTGCCTAGAGTAGATTCATTTTTTTTATTTGAGTTTTAATTTTTGCATTCATATTTTTGGTTGTGTAAATTCCTTTTTATTTTTGTGCTTCAATAAATTCATTTCTTTATATGAGTTTCAATTTTGCATTTCTATTTTAGTCTAGTTGTTTGTGCTTAGGGTAAATTTTAGAATAGATTCATTGTGTTTTTTTTTTAGTTTCAAGAAGTTCGCATTTTTCTTATCTTTGGCTACTTCAACTATTGTATTCGCTGATGTATGAATGCTATAGCATGATTTGAAGAGCTAACGTGCTTCCTCATTAGATTTCATATGTCATGATAAAAAGCTCTTATTTTGAGTTCAAATTGTATTATATTAAGACAGGTTTCATCCGAAAATTGCTTCTTTCATGTTTTAATTGATTCACTAATTTTTTTAATCAATATTTATAGTTAGACTTCTATCAATGAAATGAAAGAGTCATCCCTTCCTATTTCTCTTCCATTGACTAAATTTATATTTTTTATTTGAGAGTATTTCTTATTGATATAGCTATATATGACTTGTAGTTGAAAGATCTATGATTTTTTAAGTGATATCAAATCTGAAAAATGGCCTCAACTAATTTTCATAAATGCTAAATGGTTATACATTTTCTACTTGTTAAGATTTGGGATCCCTAACTTACCATTTATGTGGAGATAAAGAGGTGAGTTGTCTTGCCATGTTTCAATTACTAATGCTTATTTGACACTGCCTAAGAAGTAGATGAAGTGTCTTGGTACATCATGATTGTCCCCTCTTTCTTCCAAACAATTTGTTTGTCTATAATAGTTAGTTAAACCTCCTTTATTTTAAGTGAAATAAAAAAATTAGCAGAATAAAAAGGTAATAATTATATTATTTTTTTTATCTTATATAGATATAATGACTATCTATTTCAAGATTTCATTTCTTACTTTTGGGTAAAATATTTAAAACAAAATTTTACCAAGTCTCATTATTTTTATCCAAATAATTCTTTTTCCTAAAAAGTGAAGTTCTAGCAATGTTTTTATATAGAAAATAATGTACAATTTTTTTTAAAAAAAAACTATCATAAAAAATGTCACATGAATAAAAAAATCGACGTGAGTGTATCTCACTCTCTAATGATGATATCATGTAAGAGTAAAGATTATCAAATAGCCAAAGTCAGATTGGTAAGTAATATTTTTACTAATTTAGGGGGTTCTGAATAAAACACACTAAATTTAGGGATATTCTTCCAAATTAAATATCATGATAATGATTAAAATTTAGTAAGTTCGGATAAGTTATTTATCTACTCAATTTCCTTTTTTTGAGAAATAAAATAAATGCGCTAGTGACAAATAAAAAAAATAAAGTAAAATAGTCATCATAATTTTTATACATCTAAAATCTAAATAAAAGTTAAAATGTCTCCAAACTCAATGCCCCTTGCCTCTTCTATTTTTTTTCTCTCTTTATTATACTCCTCATTCTCTCTATAAGATGATGAACATTGAACTAACAAAAATGTTGGGGTAAAACAGGAAACATGGTATGTTGATGTACCAATGCATATGTTATAAAAGAATATTTTCTTTAATCCAATAAATAGCGGCACATACAAGGAGTGAGTTCAAGAATTTTTTTTGTTATAAAAAAACACAAAAAAAGTGTTTTTGTTATTTCCAAGTCAACAATAGCAATAGGTTTCTACTACTAATTACTCACCAATTCCCAGCAACATCAACAATAGATTTTTCTTCAACAACATCAAATGTTGATTGAACAAATGTTCATCAATTGTCAGTCTCCCACTTTTTCTAACAAGTGCTGACACTTTATCTAGGCTCGAGACTTATCAATGATGAAGAAATCATTTTTCATATCAAGAAGGCTCAAATTGACATTTTCCTCATCTTCAGTAAGATTAGCCTTGATCCTAGCTAGAGTGTTTATATCACAAAGCCTCGAATCATTCCTAGGGGGCATGGTTGAAATCTGTCAGACAAAGTTGAGATGGAAGAAATTGATGAACATTTTTTGAATCAACGTTTGATGTTGCTATACTAAAATGTGTTGTAGTTGTTGTTGGATAATTAAAAAATTTATCCCAACCACTTTTCTTTGGGGAGCTTTGTTTAACCAAGTCATTCTTGAAGTGACTCCTTGTATGAGCTAATATACCTTGGCTTGAAGAAAAGTTCTTTCACCACAAATGCATTGCTACATCAACATACCATATTGCCCATTTTGTCACTACATTTTTGTTGCTTTCATTATCATTATTTTAAGCAGGGGAGGAGGAGTTTATATATAATGAGAAAAAAAATAGAAGAGAAAAGGGGAGTTGGGTTCAGAGACAACTTTTATTCAAATTATGAATGTATAAGAAAATATATTGTCTGTTTTAATTTATTTTTTTATTCCAAATATATTCAAAAATCTGAATAAAAGCTTAATTGTATTTGAACCCAATTCTCCATATATCTTCTATTTTTTCCCTTTATATATATACTCCTCATCCTCTCTCTAAGATAATGAATATGGAAATTAAAAAAATGCTGGAAAAGAATGGAAAACATGATATATATTAATGTACCAATGCATGTGTTGTAAAAGAAACTTTTGTTCAAGCCAATAAATAACGACACATATATACAAGGAGTCAATTTAAGAATGGTTGGGTTAAAGGAAATCCCAAAAAAAACATATGTTCTTAACAAATATTATAAAAAATAATAATTGATTTATATTTTCAAATTAATATATTTTAATTAAATTAATAATAAAACTAAAAGTACAAAATTTCTATGAACATCATGAATACACATTTGACAAAATGATTAATACTATAAATATAACGTCATAAAATTATAAAAATATTTGACAAAAATATAATATATCAAGTCTAACTTATAAAAATAACTTGCAATGTAAAACATTGAGTTAATACTCCTAAAACAAATGAAATTTAAAATATAACATAAGTTCTAAATTCAAAACGAAAAATTTAACATAATACTCTTATGTCAAATATCAACATAACATACATAAGTATGATTTAAAAGAAAAGAAAAAACATAAGCCCATAAGACCATAACCTTATTCCATAATAAATTCCGCTTTAATTTAAAAATTAGAATACTAACAAAATTATATTAATAAAAAATGCAAAAAATTGCATGGAATCACATGATGTAAAGGTTGTTAATGAGAAGGAAATGAAATATAAATAATATAAATTTAAAAAATATTTTTTAGAAAACATTAGAATAATAAAAAAATAAAAAAAATCAAACAAAAAATAAAAATAGAAATTAAAAAGTAATCAGCTTGTAATTACACTATGTATTTAACTACAATTCACAACTCACTCCTATGAATTGAAGAGTGTAATTACCCCCTGTCAATTACACCAAGTTACATGTTGGCCAAGTAATTACATGGTCAACCAAACATGTCAGACAATGTAATTACACTCAATCACATCAAATCCAATTACCAATGTGACTTTCCAAACATGCCTAAGGACTTATTTGGAAAGCCATATGTAATTGGGATTTGACGTAATTGATTGTAATTACACTCTTTGACGTGTTCGGTAGACCAAGTAATTACTTGACAAGAGAGGAATTGAGTGTAATTGAAGGGTAGTAATTACATTCCTCAATTCTTAAGTGAGGGTTAGGAATCGGGTGTAATTACACCATGTAATTATATGAAACTTTTTAAATTTATTTTCTTCCTTTTATTTATATTTCTATTTTTTCATTTTTTTTTATTTCTATTATTTTTTAGAAAAAATATTATTGTTATTCTAATATTTTCTAATTTTTTTATTATTTATATTTCATTTCCTTCTCTTTCTCAATCTTTACTTTTTCATGTGATTCTATTCAATTTTTTATATTATCTATTTATTTATTTATCTATTTTTTATTAGAATAATTTTGTTAGTATTCTAATTTTTAAAAGGTAGAATTCATTGTTGAATAAGATTATAAACTTACATTTTTCTTTTTAAAAAAAATTATATTTATGTACGTTATGTTGAAATTTGACATAAGAATATTATGTTAATTTTTTTTTGAATTTAAAACTTATGTTATATTTTTGGTTTCATTTCTTTTAGTAGTATTGACTTGATACTTCACATTGCAAGTCATTCATTTTTAGGTTAGACTTGATATAGATTATCTTTTTTCAAATGTTTTAATAATTTTATGACATTATATTTATAATATTAACATTTTTGTCAAACATGCATTTCATGATGTTTATAGAAATCTTGTACTTTTAGTTTTTTATGATTAATTTAATTAAATTATACTAATTTAAAAAATATAAATTACTTAAGAACATATGTTTATTAATTAATATATATTCAAAAGATAATATATATCTTAAATATTTAATTTAATGTTATTTATAAAGACTTTTATTTGTCTATTTTTTTTTTATATAATTTTTGATGATTAACTTTTACTTTTAAATTTTAATATAAATTGCACTTGTGATGAAACCAAACACACACAAGTAATAACATTGTAATTATATTGTGACAAATAAGCAAGTCAGCGTAATTACTAGACTGTATAATTATTAGGCTGGTAATTACTATTCAATAATTTCCAAACAGACCCTAAAGATAAATATGTCCCCAAATTGAAATTGGAAAGTGAAAAGTCTCGAACCTTCCTCCTCATTTTGACAGCGGGCAACTCTGATTCGTCAATTCGTTTCCTCCGGCCAACTGAGGTATAGTTTTTGTACTCTCCGTTCAGTTCCTCAGTGTTTTCATGTTTATTTTGCTGTTTCTAGCTCTTTTTTCTCTGTTCTTGATTGAGCTCTTGTAAGTGTGTCTTAGTTTGTGTCTTCTCTCGTTCCTTTGATTCAACTTGTTTCGTATTTGATGTTTTAGAGCTCGTTTAGATTGACTTAAAAATTTAATTTTTAAGTAAAACTTAAATGACTTTAAGTCAAAAAAATAAAAAGCAGGAGTAATCTACTTTTGGTTTTTAACTCTTTTTTTTTCAAGTCATTTTAAATTTATTTTAAATTATTTTTAACCTTGACAAACACTTCCAAAATCTAAAAATGACTTAAAAGTAGATTTGACCAACTTTTAAATCAATTCAAACAAGTTATGATCATACACTTGATATTCTTGTGTTTATTGAACCTTATTGAGTTGTATATTTATTGTCTGATTTCTTTTCTTTCGGCTTCTGTTTGGGGGACACTGACATTTACTATTCTTCTGAAAAAACTTTATTTCACAAAAATAAAGGAAGTTTAACCAAATATTTTTTTAGCAGATTTGGACCGAAAGAGCATCGCATATTATCTTTAAAAATATTTAGTAATAAGCTTAGTGTTGGTCATGGTCAACATTTGGTCAAGACGATATATATAGGTGATTTCATATATGATTCCAACAAGTCCAGAAAGTGTTTTATGATTGATTGCCACTATTGGTTTGTGTATATGAAGTTTCGAACGAGTTTTGAGGATTTGTTTCGAGAATTTGAATGTATTTTATATTGCTTGAGCTCCATGATTTCAAAGAGTAACATGACCTGGAGATATGTATGTTCTAATTTTGAATATGGACTTTGTCATACAGGTTTTTGGTTTTAAAAAAATCGTCACATAATTTGTGAAAAAAGAAATTAATTAAGAAACTTTTTTATCGAAAAAATCTAACAAAATATTCTTTACTCAAATATTCGAGTAAGGGTTCTAATAATACCTTTAAGAATGTTTTGAGCACTGAAACAATGTTCACAAACACGTAGTTAACTGGTTATTTAACTAATACATATTCGACTAACTTCAGAGAATATTTCATTTAAAAGAAAAGTTTTAAAAAATGACTAACTTAGCAATTTTTAATTATTCAAATATAGTGAGATTTAACCAAGGTTTATTATTTATTTGGACACAACCCGAAATCGGATCATGATGACACCTACTACTGCAAGCTAGAACCTAAAACCTAAAAGGGGAAACAATAAATACAATAAAACAAAACTACGTTGAAGCAAAAGAAATACAAGAGGGGTTGTGGTACAGATATATACATAATGTTACAAAATAAATAGCAGCGGCCCAAAAGTGACCAAGGAAGACGAAATATACAAGAAAAAACAACTTTGGACCTGGCTCCAGTGTTACAAAAGCGTCTAAGTATATGAAAGCTATATACATCAAATCTGCCTATCAAAATACAAAATATATAGACATATACAAAAGAAGGATAGCAACAAATCTCCGGATGCCAAGATGATCACTACGATCTAGAAGTTGCGGGAGTTGCATAAGAACAAGATGCAAAAGTGTAACATGAGTATCAAAGCATGGGGTACTTAGTAGGCATCATAAGCCGATCGAGATCAGAAAAATCATAAAATATAATAAGAAATATGATAGTACTGATACTATGATTCAACAATTAAAGGGTGATAAACAAATCACTAAGGATAATGGAGATAATAATAATAATAATAATAATAATAATAATAATAGTAATAATAATAATAATATACCATATAACCAGGATCTCCGATGAAGGGCGGTAGTCCGCGCGATCATCTTCGATCTAGCTTGTATGCTATCCGAACAAAATTGAATCGAAATATATACAGATTTTTATATAATTTAATGACTGTATGGAAGGATCAAATCCTTTTACCTAAGCAAGAGGTCTGTCGAGATCCAAATACGTATTGTTAGTGAAGCCCATGTGTGTAGCAGTTCTAACCGGGTATGAAACGCCCTTTTCATTCTTTTTATATCGGGCTAAGACCGCGGCTGGCTAGACGAAGTCACTAAGACAAAGCCACTAACGTGTTGTATTGAATCTGAATGTACCACCTTCACGGAACCAAGCCAAAAACTTATATAAAAATCTATTCATATTTTGATAAAGTCTAGATCTTTCATGGTATATATAAATCTGAAGTTAGTTTTCCGACATAGATAAAATTCTTTAGCCGGACATAGTCACGGCGTTAGATCGGAGAATATAAATTATTAAAGCAGATAAATAAAAGACAGTACCTTGTTGTGAACAACAACCTTTATTAAACTTCCGGCCAAAGTCCGGCAAACTTACAAGACTCAAGAAATTTTTACAAGAGAGAGAGAGAATACAAAAAGAGGGGGTTTCTAAAACCTGCCTCAATTAAAGAAAAAACAAACTTATATATAGGAAAAAGAAAGCATCTTTGTACAGGACTCTGGGCCCCTATCTGGATCCTGATAACAATGTATTTGTTGTTGAGCTACAGTTTTGCTACAGTAGCGCGGGCCTTTTACCGTCCCTTAGTGCTTATCTGCTAAATCTTATCCTTTAGTTTTGCCAAATAATCTTCGGCTTTCTTCAATGCATCTTCCGGCTCATCTTCTTCATATGGTTGAGCTTCATGCATATCATCACTTGTTTCACTACGCATTGACGAATCTGATTTTACGTAATGGGTTATATTATTTAGCAGATTTTTCTTTACTTCTTCTAAATATTTATTAATCATTTCGGTTTGATCTTCCTCATCCTGATTAGAAATTTTTCTTACCATATGACGCACAGAAGTATCAACCATGATTCCTTTATGAGGAATTGTTTTATATTCCTAGACAGTTTTGGAAATTAAGTCTAGCAATTCTTGTCCATAGATTGCCTTTGATTGAGGGTCTTTCTTCATCAGCTTGTCCCAAAAGTTATTATAATAAGTCCGGTATAAACAAGGAATTTGTTCCTCAGTAAAATCTACTTCTGGAACCCATTTATGAATCCATGGCACAGAAAATTCTATGAAGAAATAAATCTGCTCAATTTGTTGTAAATAGCATATGTGTTCTTGCTGGTATAACTTGGTGAGGTCTGGAGAAACTTTTGTCCATTCTCTGTATAACTTTAGAAATGGTTCTGGCAATATCTTTATAGTTGGCCCGTGGTATGACCACCAATTTAAAAACCAATTTGGTAAAGGATTAACAAATATTTTTGCACATACTTTGATAAACCAAGTATGTTTGTGTCTCTCATTGTTATAACAAAGAACTTTATTAAAGGCTTGGATATAATCCCAATAGGTAAATTTCATAGTGACCTAAGGCTAAATTCTCTTTCGGTCATTGAGGAAATACCCCAATCTTCAATGGCAATAATTTGCTTTATAATCATTTTGAAAAAGTTATAAACATTCGCACTTGTATTATATCCCGAAAAGTGTTGAAATTCAACACCCATACTTATCAAAAGATTTTCATAATAGGTTCGAGTTTTGTATGACTCACCCGTGAAATAAAGTCCATTCAATAAGTACCTTTGAAATATTTTCCATGGTTCTTCTTTTCTGTGTATATCAGCATTTTCTAAGAGAAATATCATTTCTCTTTTTTCCACTTTTTCATAGGTTTTAATAGCATCAACCTCTTCTTTGGCTATTTCAGCAAAAATATTACTTTGCTTTTGAGATAAATTTGCTTGCAGTTAAGCGTATAATAGATTATTTTCTGGAATATCATCCAGATGTATCAAAGAAGTAGCTTCTTTTGAAGAGCTTATTAGTTTCACCAAGCTCATTCCTCCCCTTTGAATAATTGGAGAGCTGGACAAGGATCCGTATGACGATCTGGATGTTTTTGAGGAGGATGATCTTCCCCTTCCGCGAGTATAACTGCCCCTTCCTCTAGCCTTGGTTACCCAAGGAGGATCCATCCTGCAAACATAACATTTAGTTTGAATCATCCAAAAGGTTATAAATTTCATAACAATAAAAGCTCTAATAAAGCTCTTGTTCAATCATGTAATCAGCGACGGTATCCATCACCATTCCGTGTATAATTTTCCATAAAATATATTCCTGTTAATCTCTATTAAGAGGAACTGCTTTCAAAATCGTAACCAATGTTTTATCAGGAAAGAAGTCAAGAAAACCCATTATTTAAGAAGAAAGATATTCTCTAGATAAGAAGTCTGGCAGGGAATTATCACTTTCCTTTTTATAATGAATTTCGAAATCAAAAGGGGCTAATTGTGCCTGCCACCTTGCAAACATTAATTTAGAAGCATCATGTTTAAAATCTTTACCAAACATATATTTAACTGATTGAGCATCGGTTTTTATTATAAATTTCTGATTATAAAGATCGTCTTGAAATTTTAAAACACATTTTACGATAGTTAACATTTTATGAGCTACCGTTGCATATTTTTTCTGAGCATCGCTCCACTTACCTGAATGAAAACGAATCAGATATTCATTCTTATCATGCGGATTAATTTATTTTAATATCCCACCATAACCAATATTAGACGCGTCAGTCTCAACAATCTTTGGCCAAGCTGGATAAGCAAGAGTTAAACAAGGCAATGATTTAACCCTTTCTTTAATAGTTTTAACTAAATTAGTGAGACTATCAGTCCAAGGTTTCTTATGATCCTTTTTTAGCCTGTCATATAAGGGGGATAAATCGCGAGATAAATTCTTATAAAATGGGGAAATATAATTTAAACTTCCCAAAAACCGTTGTAACTGCGTCCTGTCTGTAATAATATCAGGAAATTTCGACGCAAATTCAATAGATCGTTGTATAGGGGTTATCTTCCCTTGACAAATCAGATGACTTAAAAATCTGACTTTTGTTTGGAAAAGACTCATTTTTGGTTTAGAAATTACCAGACATTTTGTATAACTATTTTCTTAAAAATATCTAAATGCTTAATATGCATCTCTAAAGTGTTTGAATACACCAAAATATCATCAATATAAACAATGATGAAATCCAAATATGGATTGAAAATATCATTCATAATTTTTTGAAATTCAGAAGGAGCATTTTTTAAATCAAATGGCATTACATTCCATTCGTATTGTCCAAACGGAACATTGAATGCAGTTCTATAAGAATGATCTTTAAAGATTTGAATTTGCCAATATCCAGATTTTAAATCAAATTTTGAAAAGATATTAGCATCGTATAATCTAGTTAATAATTTTTTTTTATTTGGAATAGGATACCTAATCCATTTTAAATATTTATTTAGAGGTTTATAATTTATAACTAACCTGGGAACACCGCGTTCCTTTTCTGCTG
>JAJOOO010001035.1:0-11466 GCA_029582685.1 Solanum piurae
ACCTACACGCATCTCACATGGCAAGTGAGCATCGAGAAAGCGACGTCGGCCAACGACAGGTAGTGTCAGCAAAGGCCTGAACACATCAGTCGTGGCTTGTGCGCATCGGCTGGGCGACATCTATCGTGGCCTGCATGCGTCGGCCGTGTGACATTCGACGTGGCCTGTGTAAATCAGCCATCGGCAAGCCACATTATCTAAGGCCTGCATGCATCAGCTGTGGCGTGTGCGCATCAGATGGGTGACTTCACCCGTGGCCTGCGCGCATCGGCCAGACGACATCGGCCAACGTCAGCCAATATCAGCCAAGTCCTGCACGCATGTGATGTCGCATGTGCGCATCAGGCAACAGACTTCGGCCATGTACTGCACGCACCAGCCATGGCGTGTGTGCATTGGCTGGGCGACATTGACCGTGGTCTGCGCGCATTGTCCAAGCGACGCTGACCAATGGCAGGTAGTACCAGCCAAGGCCTGCATGCTTCTGACGTAGCATGTGCTTATCGGGCAAGTGATGTCGTCCAAAGGCAAGCATCAGCAGCCAAGGCCTGCACGCATCACCCGTGGCGTATGCGCATCGGCCAGGCTTCATTGACCAACAACACGCAGTATCTGCCAAGGCTTGCATGCATCTGACGTGGCATGTGCTTATCAGGCAAGCGACGTCGGCAAATGGCAGGCAACATCTACCATGTCCTGCACGCATCTGACTTGGCATGTGTGCCTCGGGCAAGCGACGCCGGCCAACAACAGGTAACATCATCCAAGGCCTATGTGCATCAGCCGTGGTGTGTACGCATAGGCTAGGCGATATTGGCATCGGTCAATGGCAGGATGTTTCAGCCAAGGACTGCATGCATCTGACGTGGTTTGTGCGCTTCTTCGGCCAACGGCAGGCGGCATCAGCAAAGGCATGTACGCGTAAGTCATGGAATGTGCGCATCGGCTCAGTGACATCAGTTGTGGCTTTCGTGCATTGGAGAGCCGCATTCGCCGTGGCGTGTGCATATCAGATAGGCGACATCATACGTGGCCTGCGTGAATTGGCCATGCGACATCGGCCAACGTCAAGCAGCATCAGCCAATGCTTACACGCATCTTAAGTGGCATGTGCACATTGGGCAAGTGACATCGGTCAATGGCAGGTAACATTTTCCAAGGCCTGCACATATCAGCCTTGGCGTGTGCGCATCGGCTGGGAGATATCGAATGTGGCTTGCGCGCATCGGCCGGGCGACGTCGGCCGACGGCAGGTAGCATTAGCCAAGGCCTGCATGCATCTGATGTGGCATGTGCGCATCAGCCAGGCAACGTCGGCCAACGGCAGGAAACATCATCCAAGGCCTACACGCATGATTCGTGGTGTGTTCGCATCGGCAGGGAAACATCAAACATCGCCTGTACCAATCGGACAGGTGACGTCGGCCAATGATAGTCAGCATCAGCCAAGGCTTGCACGCATCTACCGTGGTATGTGCTTATCGGCTGGGTGACATCAGTCGTAGCTTGTGCGGATCGGGCAGGCGACATCATCGAATAGCAGGTAGCATCACCCAAGGCCTACACGCAGCTGCCGTAACATGTGCTTATCGGGAAAGAGACATCGTCCTGTGCTCATCGGCCAGTCGTCGTCGGCCTGTGCCCATCGGCCAGTCGTCGTCGGCCAATGATAGGTAGCATCAGCCAAGACCTGCATGCATCTGACGTGGCATGTGCTTATTGGCTGGGTGACATCGTCTCTAGACTGCGTGTATCGGCCAGGCGACGTCTGCAAATAGCAGGTAGCATCAACCAAGGCCTGCACGCATCTGACGTAGCATATGTTTATCAGGCAAGCAGAGTCGGCCAAAGGCAAGCAACATCAGTTAAAGACCGCACACATCAGCCGTAGCGTGTGTGTATCAGTTGGGCGACATTGGTCGTGGCCATTGCGCATCGGCCAGTCGTCGTCGGCCAATGACAGATAGCATCAGCCATGGCTTGAATGCATCTAACGTTGCATGTGCTTATTGGTAAAGTGATGTTGGCCAAAGACAGGTAGCATCTGCCATGGCCTGCACACATCTGACATGGCAAGTGCGCATCGGGCAAACGTCGTTGGCCAACAACAGGCAGCATCAACCAAGAGTTGTACACATCTGATGTGGTATGTGATTATCGGGCAAGATACATCGGAAATGGCAGGCAAAATCTGTCATGGGCTGCACGCATCTGACGTTGCATGTGCACCCTGGGCAAGAGAGTCGGCCAACCACAGGTAGCATTAGCCAAGGCTTGAATGCATAGTCGTGGCTTGTGCGCTTTGGCTGGGCGAAATCGGCGTTGGCCAAAGGAAGGCAGCAATAGCCAAGGCCTGCACTAATCTGATGTGTCTTGTGCTCTTCGGGCAAACGACGTCGATGAACAGCATGCAACATCAGCCAAGGCCTGCACGCATAAGTCATGGTGTGTGCGCATCAGCTCAGTGACATCGGTCATCGCCTGCGCGCATCATCCAGGCAACATTCGTTGTTTCCTGCGCACATCGGTCAAGCGACATCGGCCAATGACAGGCCGCATTAGCCAAGGCATTCAAGCATTAGTCGTGGTATGTGCGCATTAGATGGGCGACATCGGCCGTTACCTGCGCGCATAGGCCAGGTGATATCGGCCAATGTCGGGCAACATCATCCAAGGCCCGTGCACATCTGATGTGGCATGTTCACATCGGGCAAGTGACTTCGGCCAACGGAAGAGGGAATCAACTAAGGACTACACGCATCAGTCGTGGCATGTGTGCATCGGCTGGGAGACATCAGTCGTTGTCTACGCGCATCATCCAGGCGACGTTGGCCAATGGCAGGCAGCATCAGCCAAGGCCTGCACTCATCTGACGTGGCATGTGCTTATCAGGCAAGTGATGTCGGCCAAAGGCAAGCAACATCAATAAAGGCCTGCACACATCAGCCGTGGCGTGTGCTCATCGACTAGGTGACATTGGTACTGGTCTGCGTGCATTAGCCAATTATTGTCAGCCAAGGCTTGCACGCACCTGACGTGGCATGTACTTATTGGGAAAGCGATGTCGACAAACGGCAGGCAGCATCTGCCATGGCCCACACGCATTTGACGTGGTATGTGCGACTCGGGCCATCGACGTCAGCCAACAACAGGTAGCATTAGCCAAGTCCTCCATGCATCAGTCGTGGCCTGTTCGCATCGAATGGGCGACATCGACTTCGGCCAACGGCAGGCAGCATCAGCCAAGCCATGCCCGCATCTTACGTGGCTTGTACGCTTCGGGGAAACGACGTCGGCCAATGGCAGGTGGGATCAAGTAAGTCTTGTGCAAATAGGTCGTGGCGTGTGTGCATCGGCTCAGCGACATCGGCCAGCGACAAGCCGCATTAGCCAAGGCCTGCATGCATCAACCATGTCGTGTGCGCATTAGATGAGAAACATCGAATGTCGCCTGCGCGCATCGGCAAGGCGACATCGGCAATCGTCAGGCAGCATTAGCCAAGGCCTGCACACATCTGACGTGTCATGCGCACAATGGGCAAGCTACTTCAGCCAACGGAAAGGGGCTTCAACCAAGGACTACACGCATCAGCCATGCCGTGTGTGCATCGGCTAGGCGACATTGGTCGTTATCTGCACGCACCATCCAGGCGACATGGCCAACGGGAGGAAGCATCATCCAAGGCCTGCACGCATCTGATGAGGCATGTGCGCATCGGGAAAGTGACGTCGGCCAATGACAGGCAGCATCAGCCAAGGCCTGCACGCATCAGACGTGATTTATGTGAATTGGTTTGGCGACATCGGCTTTGGACTCCACGCATCAACTAGGTGACATCTGACGTCGCATGCGGGCATCACCCAGGCAAAATTGGCCAACGGTAGGCAACATTAGCCAAGACATGCACTCATCAGCCGTATCATGGGCGCATCGGCTGGGGAACATCGGCCGTGTCATGCGCGCATCGGCCATGTAACATTGGCCAATGGCAGGCATCATCAACTAAGGCCTACACGCACATGAAGTGGCATGTGCACATCGCCCAAGCGACGATAGTCAATGGCAGGCAGCATCAGCCAAGGCCTGCACATATCAGTCGTGGCATGTGCACATCGGTTGTGGCTTGCGCGCATCGACCAGCTGACGTCAGCCAACGACACGCAGCATCATCCAAGGCTGCCATGCATCTGACGTGGCATGAGCACATCGGCCAGGTGACGTCGGCCAACGGCAGTCCGCATCAGCCAAGGCTTGTAAGCATCTGCGGTGGCATGTGCTTATCGGCTGGGTGACATCGGTCGTAGCCTGTGCGGATCGGGTAGGCGACATCATCCAATAGCAGGTAGCATCACCCAAGGCCTGGATGCATCTGACGTAGCATGTGCTTATCGAGAAAGAGACATCGGCCAAAGGCAAGCAGCATCAGCCAAGGACCGCACGCATCAGCTATGGCATATGCGCATAGGGTGGGTGACATTGGTACTGGCCTGGACGCATTGGCCAGGCATCGTCAACCAACGATAGGAAATATCAGCTAAGGCCTGCACGCATGTGACGTGAGTTGTGCGCATCGGGCAAGAGACGTCGGCCAACAGCAGGCAGTAGCCAAGGCCTGCACGTATCAACTGTGGCGTGTGTGCATCAGTAGGGCAACATCGGACATGGCATGGGTGCATCGGCTAGGCGATGTCGGTTAACGGCATGCAGCATCAGCCAAGGCCTGCATGCATCTGATGTGGCATATGCGCATAGGTCAAGCGACGTCGGTAGGTGACAGGCAACATCATCCAAGGCCTGCAAGCACCAGTCATGGCTTGTCCACTTTGGCTAGGCAACATCGGCCGTGGCCTGCACGCATCGGCCCGGTGACATCGGCCAATGGTAGGCAGCATCAGCCAATGCCTACATAGAAATGACATGACATGTACGCATCGGGCAAGCGACGTCGGCCAATGGCAGGAACATCAACCTAGGCCTGCATGCAACACCAATGGCGTGTGCGCATCGACTGGACGACATCGACCGTGGCATGCCCGCATCGGCTAGGCTACATCGGCCAATGGTAGGCAACATTAGCCATTACCTACACGCATCTAACATGGCAAGTGAGCATCGATCAAGCAACGTTGACCAACGACAGGTAGTGTCAACAAAGGCCTTCACACATCAGTCGTGGCGTGTGCGCATCGACTGGGCGACATCTATCGTGGCTTGCACGCGTTGTTCATGCGACATTTGATGTAGCCTGCGCAAATCAGCCATCGGCAAGCTGCATTAGCCAAGGCCTGCATGTATCAGGTGTGGCATATGCGCATCAGATGGGAGACATCGCCCGTGGCCTGCGCGCATCGTTCAGACGACATCGGCCAACGTCAGGCAATATCAACAAAGGCCTGCACGCATGTGACATAGAATGTGCGCTTCAGGCAACTGACTTGGGCCAAGGACTGCACGTATCAACCATGGCGTGTGTGCATCGGCTGGGAGACATCGTCCGTGATTTGTGCGCATTGTCCAAGCGACGCTGACCAATGGTAGGTAGCACCAGCCAAGGCTTGCACACATCTGACGTAGCATGTGCTTATCGGGCAAACGATGTCGTCCAAAGACAAGCAGCATCAGCCAAGGCCTGCATGCATCACCCATGGTGTGTGCTGATCGGCTGGGCGACATCGGTCGTGGCCTGCGCGCATCGGCCAGGCGTCATTGACCAACGACATGCAATATCTGCCAAGGCTTGCATGCATCTGATGTGGCATATGCTTATCGGGTAAGCGACGTTGGCAAATGGCAGGAAACATCTAACATGTCCTAAACGCATCTGACTTGGCATATGTGCCTCGGGCAAGCGACGTCGGCCAACAACATGCAATATCATCCAAGGCTTGCGTGCATCAGCCGTGGCGTGTGCGCATCGGTAAGGCGATATCGGCGTCGGCCAATGGGAGGTTGCTTCAGCCAAGGCCTGCACGCATCTGACGTGGCTTGTGCGCTTCGTCAGTCAACGACAGGCGTCATCAGCCAAGGCATGTACGCATAAGTCATGGCATCTGCACATCGGCTCAGTGACATCGGATGTGGCCTTCGTGCATTGGAGAGCCGCATTCTCCAAGACCTGCATGCATCAGCTGTGGCGTGTGCATATCAGATGGGCGACATAAGACCACTATAACTCATTTACCTGCAGTGGGGTCTGACCACAGTCCTTTGATAATGGAAATTGTTGTTAGAGGAGGCCATCAGACTAAATATTTTAATTTTTTGCATTGTTGGATTGAAAATGAAAACTTTATGCACACAATGAAGGATAGCTGGGAAAGGGAGGTACAGGGTAACCCAATGTGGAAACTTCACCAAAAAATGAAGAGACTTGCCTCTACCCTTAGTGACTGGTCAAGAAGAGAGTTTGGGGATATTTTTACAGTTGTTAAGGAGTATGAAAAATATGTGAGACAGGCTGAAGAAGAGGTGATGATGAACAATACAGAAGCTAATAGAGCTAAGCTACATCACTGTAATGCTAAATATATAAAGTACCTTAAGTTGGAATCCTCCATCCTTAAACAGAAGACTCAGCTCCAATGGTTTAAGGATGGGGATGCCAACTCAAAGTACTTTCATTCTATCATGAGAGGAAGAAGGAGAAGGCTTTTCATCCATAAAATCAGTAATGATGACAATGAATGGATTCAGGGTGATGAAAACATTGCCAAGGCTGCCTGTGTTTATTTCCAGGAGATCTTTACAGGGCATGAGAATAGAATTACAGAGAATATTCTTCAATGTATTCCAAGAATGGTTACAGAGGAACAGAACCAAAAATTACAGGCTCTCCCTACCAGAGAAGAATTGAAATAGGTTGTTTATTCTATGAATCCTAATTCTGCTCCTGGTCCGGATGGTTTTGGAGGGAAGTTTTACCAAGACTGTTGGGACATTATCCAAGATGACCTACTTGAAGCAGTACTTGCATTCTTCAGTGGTCACAGAATGCCTAAGTTCATGTATCACTCTTGCTTAGTGCTATTTCCTAAGGTGGAGCATCCTAATAGGCTCAATGAATTCAGACCTATTAGTCTCAGCAATTTCACCAATAAAATTATTTCCAAAATTCTTTGTCTCAGATTGGCTCCCATTCTTCCTCATCTCATCTCGGAAAATCAATCAGGTTTTGTTAGAGGAAGGAGCATCTCTGAAAACATTATGTTGGCTCAAGATATCACTCATAACATTAAAAAACCTAAGGAAGGTGATAATGCGGTAATCAAGCTCGACATGGCCAAGGCCTATGATAGAGTGTCTTGGTCCTTCACTTGTTTAGTGTTGAGGGCTATGGGCTTTGGTGAAGTCTTTATTGACTTGGTTTGGAGAACTATGAGCAACAACTGGTACTCAGTCATAGTCAATTGTACTAGACATGGATTGTTCCATTCCACAAGAGGCCTCAAACAAGGTGACCCCCTTTCTCCAGCCCTATTTATTTTAGGAGCTGAAGTTCTATCAAGAATGCTCAACCTGTTGCACCATGATCCTAATTATAAAGGCTTCCAGATGGAAATTAGAGGCCCTCAGATCAACCATTTATGTTTTGTTGATGATGTAATTATCTTTACTTCTGGGACTAGGACATCCTTGCAATTGATTATGAAGACTTTGGGGACTTATGAAGCTGTTTCTGATCAGCTTATTAATAAATCTAAAAGTCACTTCATGATCCCTTCTAACACCCCACCTGATATTATCTCTCTAATTCAAGAAATCACTGGTTTTTCTAAGAAATCTAGTCCCATCTCCTATTTGGGATGCCCTTTGTATATAGGGGGTCAGGGGATTATCTATTATTCTGAGTTAGTGGCAAAAGTGGTGAAGAAAATAAGTGGATGAAATTCTAGAATCGCTTTTGGGGCAAAGTCACTCTAGTTAAATATGTCCTACAATCTATACCTATGCACACCATGGTAGCTATATCTCCCCCTAAAACCACTCTTCACTATATTAAGAAGGTGACTGCTGACTTCTTTTCGGGGCTGGAAAAAGACAGAAAGAAATACCATTGGGCCTCACGGGAAACTCTCAGCTTTCCCTATGATGAAAGGGGCATTGGGGTAAGAAACCTTGAAGATGTTTGTACTTCAATGCAATACAAACAGTGATGGAACTTCAGAGACAACATTTCTCTATGGTGTCAATTCTTGAGAGAAAAATATTGTCAAAGATCGAATCCGGTGGCAAAGAAATGGGACACGGGACAATCTTTGGTCTGGAAGTACATGATGAAAAACAAGACCAGTATTGAACCCCACATCACATGGAGGATCAACTCTGGAACCTGCCTATTTTGGTGGGATAATTGGTTGGGGGATTGACACTTAGCTCATAACTGTGATGATATCACTAGTCTTAATAACACCAGAGTATCTCAATTTTTGTTGAATGGACAATGGAATGAGACAATGATCAGACAAAGAGTTCCTCCTCCCCTATATCCCAAAATTTTGAGCACCAACCTCCATCTGCAAGAGGGAGTCCCTGATGAAGCAGTATGGACGGCCAATGATAGTGGTGTTTTCTCATGTTCCTCAACCTGGAATTTAATCAGAAAGAAGAAGGGCAAAAGCATCATCAACACATGGCTTTGGCACAAATACATTCCCTTCAAGATGTCTTTTTTCTTTTGGAGGGCAATTAGGAGCAAACTCCCAACAAATGAGAGGATCATCAACTTTGGAGCTGAACCTGTCAACTGTTCATGCTGCAGCAAGCCTGGACTAGATGATATTGACCATATTTTAGTTAATGGTAATTTTGCTAGCTTCATATGGAATTTTTTTGCAGCAAGTGTTGCTATCTCCCACAATCAGAACACTCTGAAAAACCTACTGACAACCTGGTGGGGAACAGAACATAAAAATGGAGTACATAAACTGTTTCTGCATTCCTTGCCTATTATAACCTGTTGGAATCTTTGGAAAAACAGATGTTCAGCTACGTATGGAGGTAAAATATCTAGTACCATCAGAGTTAAATTCCTTATCCAGAAGGACATCATAATGCTTCTCCATATTGCCTTTCCATATTTGCAATGGCCTGAGGCCTGACAAGACTTGATCAATTATATTGAGGCATGCAAACATGAGATTAGGATCATTCAGGTTATTTGGGAAACTCCTCCCACCAATATTTTTAAACTCAATACGGATGGTAGTGCAATGAACAACCCGGGCAAAATTAGGGGCGGAGGAATTTTGAGGGATCATCAAGGCAACATGATTTATGCTTTCAGCATCCCCCTTGGAATTGGTTCAAATAATTTAGCAGAGACACTGGCAGCTCAGCAGGGCCTCTACTGGTGTGTTAAACATGGTTTTAAGAATCTCATCCTAGAAGTTGACTCAGAGCTGCTGGATAACTGGATCAGCTACAAATCCAAACCTCCCTGGCAGATTCAACAGCATATCAGGGAACTGAGCAGACTCATCAGAAAAGTAGAATTTTTTGAGTGCAGACACATCTTCAGGGAAGCTAACAGTACAACAGATTTCCTTGCAAAGGGATGCCGCAACTCAGACATTATCAGGCAATACTACACTCATCATCAGCTCCCTATAGTTGCTGAAGGTAGCAACCTGCTAGAGAGGATGGGAGTATCCAATTTCAGAAGGAAGAAAATAAAGAGAATCAAGCAGCCTCCTTGAGTTTCTTGATAAACTTTAGATTAGGTTTTTATTTTATTCTTCTCCATGTAAGGGGAGAGTCTCCCTAGTTTATTGCTTGCTAGTTATGATGTACGGAGAGGAGTCCTCTCTTCTAGGCGCATAGTTAGTAGGTTCCTCTTATAGTACGGGGATGAGTCGACTAGCCTTAGTAGGAAGGTTGACTCATGTACCACCTTAGGTTCGGAGGTAAGGTTTATGTCCCCCTCCTTGCATTTTTGTTTTCGTTTTTGTTATTACTGTTAAGGCCTGGGGGTGTTGCTAAGCTCCTGACCCCCCCAACAGTCGTTCAAATAAAAAAATAAAAAAAAGGCTAAAAAGTAAAACCTAGCCCTAAACCATTAATCCTAAACACTAACCCTAAACCCTAAACCCTAAACCATGAACCCTAAATCCTAAATCCTAAATTTAAAATCCTAAACCCTAAACCCTGAACCCTAAATCCCAAACTCTAATCCCTAAACCCAAAACCCTAAACCCAAAACTCTAAACCCTAAACCCTAAACCCTACACCCTAAACCCTAAACCATAAACCCTAAACCATTAACCCTAAATCCAAAATCCTAAACCCTAAACCCTAAACACCAAACACTAAACTCTAAACTCTAAACTCTAAACCCTAAACTATAAACCTTATATCTTAAACTCAAAACCCTAAACCCTAACCCTAAACCCTAAATCCTAAACCCTAAATCCTAAACACTAAACCCAAAACCATAAACCATAAACCCAACCCTCAACCCTAAATCCTAAACTCGAAACCTGAAACACTAAATCCAAAACCCTAAACCTAAACCCTAACCTTAACCCTAAACCCAAAATCCTAGAATCTAAAGCCTACAGCCTAAACTCTAAACCCTAAACACTTAAATCCTAAACCCTAAACCCTAAACCCTAAACCCTAAACCATAACCCTAAACGCTAAACCCTAAACCCAAATTCCCAAACCCTAAATCGTAAAGCCTAAACCTAAACCCTAAACCCTCAAGCTATTTACGCTAAGGCCTGGTGGCGTTTCTAATCACCAGACCACCCCAAGCGTCGTTAAAAAAAATAAAAAATAAAAAAAGCCGTTAAGCCTAACCCTAAACCATTATTCCTAACCCCTAAACCTAAACCCTAAACTGTAAACCCTAAACTGTAAATACTAAACTCTAAACCCTAAACCCAAAACCTTAAACCCTAAACCCTAAACCCTAAGCCCAAAACCCAAAACCCTAGATCCAAACCTCTAAATTCTAGACCCTAAACCCTATCCCTAACCCTAAGCCATTAATCCATAAACCCAAAACCCTAAACCCTAAACCCTAAACCCTAAACCATTAAACCCTAAACCCTAAAACCTAAATCCTACACCCCAAACCTTAAACCCTAAACTCTAAACCCTAAACCCTAAACCCTAAGCCCAAAACCCAAAATCCTAAACCCTAAACCCAAAACCTTAAATTCTAAAGCATAAACCCTAAACCCTATATTCTAAACTCTAAACCCTAAATCCTAAACCCTAAACCCTAAACCCTATTGCTAAACCCTAAACCCTATTGCTAAACCCTAAACCCTAGCACATCTACCAAGAAGGGTGCCTTAGGCCTACCGATTCTTCATTAAAGGGTGCCTTAAGCATACCGGTCCAAGGTTCATCATTTCACACATGAGAAGGGTTACCACCATTAGGTCTACCGACTCCATGGTTTTACATTCACATAGGGTTCTAGACTTCATCATGAAGGGGCACCAACTTTAGGTCTACCG
>JAJOOO010001036.1:0-35544 GCA_029582685.1 Solanum piurae
ACTTGGAACTCAACAACTCCAAAACTCAATGAGTCAAAGATACTACTCATCTCAAGAATGCTCGACTCGGAGGGTTCATGCAAAATTATGGGCATGAACTACTCAACTCAAGGACTCAATGATACCTCTCATCTGAAGACTGCTCGACTCATAGGGTTCATGCGAAATTATGGGCATGAACTACTCAACTCAATGACCTTCATGGGTAACGTGTAGTAGCCCCATGATTAGGAATATAATTCAAAAATGATTAGGAACTCAATACTCAAGACTTAGAACTGAAGTTACTACTCCTCTCAAAGATACTCAACTGATGGAGTTCATGCGGAATTTATGAGCATGAACGACTGGACTCAAAGGGCTAAATAACAATATGGAACTGATGTATACGAATCTTCTCATTCTCATACTTACTTCCTCAAAACTCATTTTAAACTCAAGTGTTGCCTTTGAAAAACTTCTCAAGATTTATAACTCAAAATAGGGTTCATGTTGAATTATAGACATGAACAAATCAACATAAGGATCTCAATAAAAATTTAGAAACTCATTACTAGGAATAGAATTTTTAAAAGAAACATTAACTCAAGAACTCAAAATCAACTTATCTCAAGAATACTCAAATCTAGGGGTAGAATCCTATATTTCTCTTTTACTGATTTGAAAGTAGATGTAGGGTGTGAGGACGAACTAGTCCAACACTATGATAGCCTTACATACCTGTAAGAACAAGGTTCTTGAAGAATCTTGAAGAAGAACTTGATTAGAATCCTTGAAACCCTAGCTTGATGTAAACAATCAAGAAAACCTTTCTTGAGATTCTTGAATTAGTTTCTTGAAATCTCTTTGGCCAAGAATTATGATTTTCATTAGTGAATAATAATTGTATGGAGGAATTTGAGTTGAAAAGAATGAAATTCTTGGAGAAAGACTTACCTTGAAGAAGAATCTTGAATGGAGTCTTCTACTTTGATTTTTCTTTAGGATTTTGCCCTAGGGTTTGAGAGAGAAGAGAATGATGGATTAAGAGATGAAAATCTGATTGTTTTGAGCCTTTTATTAGTCAAGAAATTTGTTTAGAGTTTTCTTGGAGGTAAAAAGATAAAAATGACCTTTTTTAATATTTTCCCGTCGGCTAATTCGTAACAACATTGTATCAAGATACTAAAATGGTCATAAATTTTTACTCAGAAATTGGATTGACACAAAATTGGTGGCGTTAAAAAGTAGATTCAAATACCTTTAATTTAATAGGTTATGGTCCACGTAACTCTTTATATTCTAAGAGATATAGTCGTTTGAAGTTGACCCAAGTAGAATCTTACATCAAAACTTAATCAATAAGGAAACTTCAAGAACACTTATCAAGAACTCATCAAGAAATTAAATTTTTCAATATTTATAGATAGATTCGCAAAATAAACTCATGATTGGCGTGTGGATGAATACTCCCAATACTATAGAAGCTTACATACCTCAAAGAACTAGGTTCTTGGCAAAATCTTGAATCTCTTGAACGAACGCTTTAAACTTTGAACTTTTTTTCTCCTCTTAAATCTTCTTTCTAAAATCCTAAGCGCTTTTGGGGATGAATGAAAATGATTCTAATCAGTTTAGACCCTTAATTGAGTGTAATTCACGTTTAGAATAGGTGGGGGTAAGGAAATGACTAAAAGACCCCTCTTATTTTCCGGTAACTTTCCTTAAATGGACATCCTGACTTCAAAAAGGCATATCTCCCTCATACGAGCTCAAAAATTATCAAACTCAGTGGCGTTGGAAAGAGGATTCAGAGATATTTCATTTGATATCTTATGGGTTTTCTAACTCACCATGTACTGAAAGTTATGGTCGTTTTAAGTTGACCCAAAACTTAGAAGAACCTAGGAATGACTTGAATGAATTCTCTTTAATTTGTTTTGGAACTCAAGGTGCTATATCTAGTGACCTGACCTTAATACTTAAGAAATTCTAAATTCCTTGGTAAAATCCTATTCACCACGAAGGATGGTTCGAGTCTTTGTTTAAAAATTTTCTGGGGTGTTACAGTCGGACCCTACATTAGTGAAACAATGTAGGTACAAGTATCCATAAGTACATGGAATGTACCTAGTATGAGGCGATATGCATAAACATGAACATGATAGTATTAATGACTTTGAAACAAATATGCATGATCATAATGAGACATTTAAAAGCTTTTAGAGAAGAAATGACATGAAGATCATAAAACATAGTCAAATACATTAACATAAAGGACATAATAAAAGCTTTGAAGAAAACATAATCATTTTTGTGGGATATTAGCTTTAACTGACAATAGGACCATGAAAGCTATATCATGGAATCATGTATATCCCTCATACTGAAAGAAGGGGAAACTACTTTCCACAGTAGAATCCGTACATATCATCATTTGATAAAGTGGATCCACTAACTAGGTCATTTAAGACATATTCTAAGGGGACACGTAGTTTGGAACTAGAGGTTGCTACTAGAGACTACCTTATTTGAGCCTTCACCCCAAAGCCCTTTCGGTGCTAAGTCTAAATCCCAACAGAATAGATAAAAGACCAATATCAATTTAACATAAGAAAAGACAATGGTCAATACCAATACATATATTTCAAGATCAAAACATAGACTAGCTCCTTAAACATAATTCAACACAGGTGAGAAAACCTTTCACAAATGTGAATTCATTTGTTAGGAAATACCTTTGAAAATCATGAGCATCATAGTAAGTGAGAAATCCTTTCACAATAGCATTGATACTTTCCTTTCAAAGCATCCCCAAATCATTTATAATCATTTCATAAAAACATGCATATCTTCATCATTTCATAATTCATGGATTCATCATAGGATCATAGTTGAAAAATATAATTTAGGCATGGGTCAATGCAATTTCAACTAAATATTATGGATTAAAATCAATTCATGCATTTGAATATTTAATTAACCATAGTCAATTATAATTAAAAGAAATCCACATTTGTTGATTTGGAACCCTAATTTGATCAATTGAAAATTGAAATCTTTGGGGGGCCATAGAGGAAAGGACTCTATGGGTGAATACATAAGATACCTTGATGCTAGAAGCCCAATAGAATGGAGGATTAGAGATTTGGATGAACTCTAACTCTACTTCTTCCTTAGCCATGAGTGAATTTGGTCAGATTTAGAGAATTTAGGAGAATGAGTTGAAAATGAGTACTTTTGGGCTTAAAACATTTATATAGAGCTTAGAGTAGAAGAAAAATCGACATAGTTTTGATTTAAAACAATTAGGGAAAAGACCCAAAAGTTCTTTAAAAAAAATCGCCGACTCAACCTATGGTCCGACCTATGGACCGTAGATCTTTCTACTAGGACCATGATTTCACCTATATTTTCACAAAATATTTCTAAGGTTCGTAGGTCTTTATACGGTCCGTAGAAATCAACTTTGACCCTCAAAATTTCACTAAGTCTGAGACTCACCTACGAGACCTATCTACAACTCGTACAAAGAATGACAGACCGTCCTGGTGAACGGCACAAAGGGTACTGGGACTTATTTTAAAAAAATATTTTCCTTCTTCCTATGGTTTCCATCTACGGCCCGTAGAAACTTCTACTATCCGTAGATGGAACCCATAAAATCAGACTTCAGTAAAAAAAATCATTTTCTTGCTTTTCCAAATTTCTAGGTGTTACACAAATGGTTCCAAAAGTACTATTTCCATATTGAGAAAGAACTACTATTTTAAAGAGGAGTATAAATAGTTTTCAAAAACCTTTCAGCTAGATAAAGAGAAGTTCAGTTATCCCTTACAAAAATTGTTATTTTCACATTGAAAAGAGAGTAATATTTTCAGAAAAGTATAAAGAGTTTTCATAGTATTTCGAAAATATTGAGAACATTTCAGTTACCTCTTAAAGATGCCCTTTTGAGTAATTATCTCAATCCAGTGAGTATTTTACATGATTATGTGTATATATATATCACAACCCCCATAAACTACGTAATCAACGTAGATAGGATCATACCGCACGACCAGAGACTCCTCACCTGCCTCAAGAAGGATTTTTAGTGGATCCATCAGTTTAATTGTGTTCTATACTCCGACAAGGTATATGGTGCTTCTGGCAACATGGATAAGACGTTGTATCACCACGAGGCTCATAGAGATGGTTGTCGGTTAGAGAAACTCCCAGTAAAGTAAAGTATTTACTTTATTGCATCCTTATAGTAAGAGTATTAAATAATTTTCATTGTGACTTATGCTATTCTTCAGTTGAGCTACTTTCAGCCTTTCAGTTCAGTTATTTGTTTTGTTCATCCTTATTACATACTCGTACATTCAATGTACTGATGTCATTCGACCTACATCTTTTTATGATGCAGATTAAGGTACTTAGGAGGATCATCAATAGGTATTCCTTTGAGATCACATCATCCGCTCGTCAATTTTTTTGAGGCATTCTTGCTTTTAGAGGACTCTAGTTTTATGATTTGTTAGTAGTAGCATTTTGAGGTATCATGGGTCTTGTTCCGACACCTATCTTTCTACAATAGAGGCTTCATAGATAGACAATATTGATCAGCCTTTCAGTATTCAGTTGCAAATATTTTATTTAAAACATTATGTTTAATGCTCAGTATTTTCATATACCTTGAGATTTAATAAATTGCTTTTTAAATAATTCTCCAGTTTTGATGCTTGTGTATGCTTGAGTTAGTCTTTCACTTAGTAATCAGCCATGAAAATGATTCACTTGGAGGCCAATAATGGTTCTCGAGTGCCGGACATATCTAGGTGTAGGCTCAAGACACGACATGACTCCTAATCTAGTTATTTTATTAACTCATCAGCTTATTTTGATCGGCTTAATTTAGTTCATTTAAAAATTGTTGATATGTAGTCCAAATTGACCCTTGAGATATTTAGTCTAACTCATTTCGGTCCAAGTAACTTTTGAGTAGGTCAATAGCCCATCCACTATTAATGGGAGTGCACAAATACCTTTTTTTGGGACGCCATTTAACTAATATCCGCCTTTTTGTGTACAAGTTTACCCACTTTTGAAAATGATTCAATCACACGTGACTGAGGTTAAAAATTTGTGTCTAAAGTGCATGTAAAATTTGTCTTAAATCTCATACATGTGTGTGCAAATTTTGTTTGCCAAAATATTTTTTTTACTCTTTGTATTTTAATAAATTAACACTCAAATCAACTCTAAATAAGCTCAAATTTGAAACATAATTTTCATATATCATAATCATCAATTTTTTGAAATAACAACAAATCTAACCAGCCAATTTTATACAATTTTAATTCTTTTAAGCATATACGAGTTTCAGTCATACATGACTGAGACACATGTTAAAATTGACTAAAGTTCAAGTCATGTGCTTCTGAATATTTTTGCCAGTAAACTAATAATTTTATTTTTTCAAATTTCAACACTCAAATCTATTTCAAATAAGCTCAAACTTGAAATATAAGTTTCATATATTATAAAGAACAAACCTCAATCATTAATTTGTCAAGACAACAACAAATCTAACAAGCTCATTTGACACCATTTTTTTAAGTCAATGAGGTTTAGTCATACACGAATGAGACATCTGTTAAAATTGGCTAAAATCCATGTGCTCGTGTTTGAAATGTTTTGCCAAGAAATTGATAATTTTATTTTTCAAATTTTAGCATCCAAATCTAATCTCGATAAGCTCAAATTTGAAATATAAGTTTCATGTATAATAACGAACAACCTTAATCATCAATTTGTCGAAATGACAACAAATCTTACAAAGCAATTTAACATTTTTAAAATTTTTTTTTGGTATAACGTTTATGCTTAGTCATACATGTTAAAATTGGCTATAATTTTAGACATGTGTATCTAACTGTATGAAGAAGCGAAAAAGAAGCATGTATTTTTGCCTGAAAATTTTCTAATACTAGATAATCGTGCTAATTTTTTTAATGAAGGATATTGTTTAAAATTTTAAACAACGCACCAAAAATAGGACACTCATGAAATTTCTACTTTATTAAATCAATTCATTTAACACCCCCACTAGATCAGAGGTTTTTTGTTTTTTTTTTAAAAAAACAAACTTTGACGATAAACAACAGTAATTTGTTAAGTAACTCCAAAACCAACATTTTTTAGCAGCCAATATTTCAGAAAAGCACCAATAGCCAATTGGAGGAGATTTGTTGCCATAGAAAAGCTTTTTTGATCTTTCTTTTTTTTTTTTCAAAAAATAAAAAAGCGCATTATCTTCCAAATATTTGGTAAAGGGGGGCCTAAGTATTCTTTAGAGCATGCATGTGATATATTTAATATCAATGATAGTATTGTTTATCATGCTTTTCACAAGTCTCCCTCTGCTTTAGACGCTTAATTTCTATGGTTTATCAAAGGTCAGAACACAAACATAACACGTTAATAAAAGTTCATATTATAGATAAGATACAGCCATCATATTAACCAGACATGAAGGCCCAAATAACAAGTTGGTGTCTATGGTGCTAACTTCAAATCATTTATCACCAATTCAGTATCAACTCCATGTGCCTTAGCTTGTCATGTATTTATCATGATTAGGGATGATGAATAAATTGATGCGTCATATTCAAGGTGAAATGTCATGATGTATGATACATTATTTGCAGATGACGTAGTATTAATTGATGAAATTTGACACAGAGTTAATGCTAAACTATAGGTTTAGAGACTGACTCTTGAGTCTAAAGGGTTCAAGTTGAGCGGGACAAAAACTGAGTACTTGGAGTGTAACAAAGGAGGTTAGCATGGAAGTATTGAGTCTTAATTCATAGGTCGTCCCCAAGAGAGAATGTTTCAAGCATCATGAGTCTTTAATTTAAGGAAACATGGAGATAGGCTATGATGCCACTCACCGTATTGGTGCATGGTGCGCAAAATGGAGGCTTTTCCTTGAAGCCTTGTGTGATAAGAATGTACCACCAAAGATTAAATGTAATTTTTACATAATGGTGATTAGGCTGACTATGTTGCATGGGAGGAGTGTTGAGCTCTCATGTTCAGAGTAGTGGAAATGAGTATGTTGAGGTGAATGTGTGGGCATACTAGGAGAGACGATTGAAATGGAAATATTTGAGACAAGGTGAGAGTGACTTCGGTGGTAGACAAGGCGGAGAAGCGAGAGAGATAGTTACGTGTGAAGAGGAGAGATGTAAATGCTCTAGTGAGAATGTATGGGAGATTGCCAGTGCTAAACTTCAAGAGAGATAGAGATGGACCGAAAAAGTATTGGTGAGAGGTGATTAGACAAGACAAGGCGTATCTCCAGATTAATGAGGAAATGACCTTAGATAGGAAGTTATGGAGGCCATGGATTAGTGTGGTAGGTTAATAGGTAGTAAAGTGTAATTAATCTCGTTATCCAGTGAGATAGGTTTCTACTTGCATACCAGTAGTATTAACACTATTTCTCGTAGTTTCTACTCCTCTCGATTTCCGCTATTACATGTTATTTATTTTGATTTGGTTATCATTTATATTGTGTGTAAATGTTCCTTTTCTCTATATGCTTTAGGATACTTCCTGGATTATTTGTGTTGTCTTCATTACTTTTGTTTATCCTTTTAAGTTTGCTTTGATATGCGCTATGTGAACAATACATTATTTTAGTAACTCATCCAACTTTAAACGGGTTGAATTTGAGAGGCGATAAGACATTCCATTATAAAAATAAACCCTTTTGATTATTTGGAACAACACTGTGACTTTATTAGATCATTATAGGAAACACTAACGATTATAAGTTGAATCTTTATTCTCGTTTGTTGATTTGATCCCATGAGTTGAACGCCAAACGACAGAGTCAAAAGTGCATCAACATAAAGTGACCTAATGAGTCAAAATCCAACACAAATCCAAACCCACAAAGCCAAATTTGGAGATTTATCAAGTAAATTTGAAAGAACTTAAGCTAATAATTTAAGAAAAATACATTATCTATTCTTTTTTTCTTTCTAAAAAGTAAATTGAAAAGGTGAAGAATTGGATTAATTAGATTTGATTCAATCCACTCATATGCCACAACTATCTAAGACCCAAAAATATTCACAAAAAGCAAGTTAGACAAAGAAAACTTTTTAAGGACTTAGTTATACCTTAAACACCAAGAATATTTGTATAGTGTCAAAGGGTACTTTCTTCTGTCAGAAAAAAGGTACATGCAACTTATAATGTGTTCAATTATAGAGTTAAAGAAAAGATACATGTAGGTACTCATCACTTGCACAAAGCCACACACTAAAATTCCATCCACTTAAGAATTTTAGTCCTCTAGCATGATCTTTAGAGTACAACAACTTTTTGTCTCAAAAACAACAAAAGAGTATGGCATCACCAATTACTGCATGCATGAATATAATTCTAGTTATTGAGGTCCATGGTGGGAAAGACAGAAGCCAAGAAGACACGTGCCATTCCATAGCTAAGACAAAACGACCGCAAAATCTCATGTGAATCTTGTCTGGACCGCAAAAGTTTAATGTGGAACCATGTGTTTTGTGATTCTAAATCTTACTCTACTATGTAGAATATAGACATTCAAATTGATTTATGAAAGTTTTGGACTCAGTGTACGTTGGAATCTCTTCAATACTGTCCACATGTGCGTCCACGGTAGAATTCTCAAGTAAAAGAATAAGAGAAATCAATGACTGTATTGATATGTAAACCGTCGAGTACATGCTTTTAATATAGGAGTAAATTGTGGAGTCTTAGGTTTGTGACACTTAGAGTCCTACTACAATAGAAATATATATACAATTTATAAGAGTAGTGATTGACTACTACTACTATAATAATAACTTTTTCTAGTCAACTTCAACTAACACAAGACACATATAGTAGCCTAGTCGACTTTAGCTAACACAATTGCCCAGCCCCAGTGTGACTTTAACTCTATAATAATAGTTGTACACGTTTATTGTACCACACGTTGTTCAACATGTTTGTTATCTTCAGCTTCCCTTATTTTCAACACAGCCCCTCAAGCTAGTGAGTGGAGGAACAGTTACTCCTAGCTTGCTTCTAAACCCAACAAAGATTTGCTTTGTTAATGATTTGGTATGAATGTCAACTAGGTGATCCTTGGACCTCACAAAATGAGTAAGAAGGTGAACTCTAGCCACTTTTTCTCGCACAAAATGGTAGTCCATTTCTACATGTTTGGCTCTAGCATGCATAACTGGATTGAATGTCATGTACAAAGCACTCAAGTTATCACAATGCAGTGTAGGAACTGAACTTGAGGTAAACCCCAAAATGATGAAATAGATATGTGATCCATGTCATTTCTGCTGCAGTGGAGGCTAGTGCTCTATACTCAGCTTTAGCACTTGATTTTGCTACTGTGATCTGTTTCTTGAAAGTCCAAGAAATACAGTTTGCACCTAGGTAGATGTTATAACCTGTAGTGAATCTCGTAGTGATGGTGCATCCTCCCTGATCAACATCTGAATATCCATACAACCTACAAGGTGATTGTGAAATAAGTCTGACTCCAAAATGTAGGGTACCTTTGATGTACATAAAAATCTTTTTGACTCCTTGAAGTTGTTCAATATTAGGACTTTGCATAAAAGATTCAAGTGATATCATGTCTTGTGAGTGTCAAATAAGAGAGACTCCCTACTATCATTTGGTAGAGAGAGACATCTACAAGACTTCCCACAACTTCATGTAAACTATGTTTTTGAGCCAAAGGAGTAGGTACAAGCTTTGCGAATGTCATATTTATCTTGGTAAGTAACTCATCAGCATACTTATGCCTCATTTGTGTGTACTTAATGGAGGTATGAATCTGAATGATTCAGATATTACGTCATTAAGTGTGTTTGTTTTTCTACTTAAAATCTCTTAATAGGTCTGGAAAGGTATGAATGAATCAGATATGTGATAGAGTCTTATTCTCATTGAAACTCTTTTAAAACTCTTTTAAAGACACTTTTATTTTCGAAAAAAATTGTTCTCCACATTTGTTTCTTAAAAAAAAAAAAGTCAAGCCTCTCTCATTCTCCAACTTTATTAGTTATCCAAATTATTTCCTTTAAGCTTTTAATTGTTTTTCTTGTTTCTTGTGTATTCCGAATTGATAAAATTTGTTGTAAAAAATTTATTTGATTAAAATGCAAAGCAACTTCATGAATATGTGTTGTTGAAATCGGACGATGATGCATTTATAAATCTACTTTAAATTATTTGAATGTATCATGTACATTATTTATTTTAGAGAAGAGTACATGGACAAACACATTATAGAACATATAGATGTTTCACTTATTTATTAAGATCAGTTTGTGTTGAATTTATTATTATTTTTCAAACGGAGAAGGGTCTATAATGCCCCTTAAATAGTTGAATTGGTACAAAAATACCCTCCATCCACTTTTCGGCCCTAAAATACTCCTAACGTCCACCTTTTGGTTCAATAATTTACTCGATGTTAATCCTTTGACTCATATTTGCCCTTATTTTTAATAGCTCCCTTAAAGTAAAATTATTAAGTATTTATATATTATATTGCTTAATGTGATTGGTCCAAATTTAAACCCTTAATAAATAACAAAAATGATATTTTTTTAAAATTTTTTTTTTATAAAAACACATATGATTCATATTTTGACCCGATACACTTGAAAATAATATTAAAAAATAATTATCTTCATAGTATCTTCCTATTGGCCTATTTTAAATCAACCCCCAATTTATTATAAAATAATTCAACTAATAAATGGAGATTCAACTAAAATTCATACTCACCCCGACTGATTATCCATCTAAAAAAATATTATTTTCATTAATATAATTTTTTCTATCAAATATCCAAATGTCTTGTTCATTTTCTCTTTTATTCCTTTTTTAATCTCTTATTCTTAATTAGGATATTCGAGCACAAACATGAAATGAACTTGAATAGTATTTTCAGAAGATATTGTGATTTAGATTGTTATGATTTATTAGTAGAATGACCCAAAAGTAGAAGTGTGAATCTAGAATTGTAGTAGTCCTAACCGTGGGGATAGTGAATTATCAAAGTGTAGTATGTATATATATGTAGAAGTTGTGTATCCATTAAATTAGAATTGAGGTGATATGTCTTCAAGTGTTAACTAATGAGTAGTAAGTTGATATAGATCTCATGGTAGAAGGTAGAGAAGAAGTCATTGGTTGAGATGACTTAGATTATGATTGAAATAGGAATAGAGTTTACGATGTAAGTCATTAATGAAAGTATGAAGTGGTTAAAGATTGATAGATCTGGGCTGCACTTTGTGATTTTTAAAAGGAAGCGCTTGATGCTTATAGAGCTAAGAATATAGTTTGGACGTACAAACGAATAAGTAGTAGTGATATGTGAAAGAATGATATGCTAATGTATTATAGTTAGATAGACTACTATTAGTAAGAGATTTTGGTGGATTATTGTTTCTCAATTTATTTACTCATCTAGTAGCTGCTAATATAGAATAGTATGTGAAGTTGGGTTGTTATGAATGTTTGGTGCTAGACACTGAATTTGAAATGTGAATGATCGATCACCAAGGTGGAAATAAATGATAGTTTGGGGTTAGTGATGTTTATTTTATGGAATTGATCTAGTAGCCTTGAAATAACATAGGTAAGAATTTAAGGTTATGCATTTTCAATTGTGATGGTGCAAGTATGATGTAGATGTGACCCGTAGGTGAGATAATGAATGTTGACTAAGTAAATAGATCAAAGAGAATCTTAAGAATTAGGAAGATAACAGTGAATCTAAGGTAATATGTGGTTGCATTATATTCTAATATTATTTAGAGTTGTGTATTTCTAGTTGGTGTGATTAAGTATCTAAGTGTGGAGAAGGCTAAGTATAGTATGTCTTATATGGTGTTCTTAAGAGTTGAATAGAGAATTTAGAGATAGACGATGTTGTGGCTCTTAGTTAGGCTTTAATCTCTATTGATTCAAAGGGATATGAACTTAGAGGTGTGATGTCAGTAGAATAGCAAGAAAGATAAGATTATAAGGTTCTAGGGAAATTGGTTATGTTGCTAATAAGAGTATAAGTTATATGATGATGAGTACATAAGCTAGAAGAAGTTAAGAGTGGTATGTTTAAAAAGAATATCCTATATTGAAGCTAGTATCTTCCAAATATAGATTGTTCGGGTAAGTTAAGGGTTCATGTGTATATTATTGGTATGTTTAGAGGTTATGGAATAGACCCACAGACTTGAAATGTTAGACTTGACCTAAGGGGGAGATGATATCGAGAAAGACCAAATAAAGTTTTATGAATCAGATTGTACTGCATTTCATAAGGAGTTATGATGAAATAGAAATTCATTTCTATTCTAAAGTATTCCATGGATTTAAGTCATTATGACACTTTACAATCATCTCTTGCGTGTAGGCACCATGCCCTAGACCCATACTCATGCACCTCATTCAGATTCCTACCAATGCTCAGATTCTAGAAGAAAGAAATAGCTTCAGAACAATGACCTTCATATTACTCCATGAATCTATGACTCTACCTTTGTGATATACAACTCACGATGTATGCACCCATTATTTCTCAATATGTTTAGTCCTATGTACTCATGATACATTCTTGGTGACTAGTGAAATCACAATATGTTAATTATGATTTTGGTGTTCTAAAACCTACTTACGCTCACCCATGGTAATGATAGATGGTTATAACATGTTCTATGCCTAAAATGTCTCATTAGGTGTGGTTTATGCTTTACGTACATGAAGTACTCGTGCCTATTACACTAGTCTCTTTAAGGCCCCCATTTATGAGTGTCAAAGTTATGGTAAGTATCAGCTACGATTGAACAATATCTCTCTTATTCTAGATCCTCGTGCAGTCCTTAGTGATCCTCTCTATGTTGCGATAGTGGTGTTGATAGCAGCTGAATGAGAATTTTACATGAGAAGGTAGTTGTCTCTTATTGGAAAGATCGGGTAGTTTATTCTATCTAGGGATATCAAAGATATATTGTATGAAATAGTTAGATGAAAAGCCTTGGTATCATTCTTAGTAGTAATCCTTGAAAATTTCAGCTTATAAAGACATTAGGAAAACTAAAGACTATTAGATGGGATGGTTACCTTGAAGTCCATGAAGTGGTTATAGTGATTGGCTTGACTATTATGTTGATAACATATATATGAATGAATTATGCACTAGAAGCTTCTTGATTTGTACTCAAATTTAGTTGAATGGTGTGGTAAGAAGACATTGTATTCTTGAGATGGAATCTCCTAAAGAAATATAGGGTTAGTATGTTCATTGTACGTGTAACACCTTGTGAATTCAGGTTAGGCTTGAAGATTGTGAAAGCATGTAGTTAAACTCAGACTTGAGTAGAAGCAGACACGTGTATTCTTGTGAGGGTAATAAGTTGCAGCTGGTGAAAGGTAGTATTCAAGAGAAGACGTGTACTTAGGAAGTGTTTCTAAGCTTAAAAGTCAACAGTCATATCGCTTAAGGCATAGTAAAAATTTTCTTACCTCATGCCCATGGTACCCACATCACATGTCAAGTAGCTTCAGATGGTGTGTTGCCCATGTTCAAATCTATATCGTTCATACTTTATGAATCTATGTCGATGTATCACATGAATTACACCTATAATTCCTTCCCTCGAAATGTTATAAGAGTTCCCTTTTACAAATTTTCAGAGGTCAACGGAAACCAAGTTCATGTTCTTCATGCCTATGCTAGTTCTTGCGCTCTTAGCTCGTGCTAATACATTCTTATTGTTGATTGCTAGACACATATTGTTGGTAAGTTTCAATTTACTCTATTATGTACAACACAAATAGCCCAAAGAAATCTTAGCTTACTCTATTCACATGTCTATTCTAGTTTTGATCTTTATTCGAGGACAAATGATCCCAAATGAGAGATATTGTAATGCTCCAAAAAGTTATAAGTAAAAATTTGAACCATCTTCAATATGTGTATAGGCTTAAACTCGATAAATAGATAATTGTATGTGTATGTGTTGAGATCAACTCTTAAGTGTGGGAAGTATATTATGTGTGAACTAAGGTTATAAGGGACTTCTAGACTATGAAGAATATTTGTGTCCTAATACCAAGAAAATAAAAGGTCGTGAAACCTTATTTCCAACACCTTCGATTGTTCTTCAATCCAATCTTTGTGCTAAAAGTTATGCTCATTTTACTGGACAATGCGTATTTTACGCGATCCATCGCGTGAAGTAGACGTCCATCGTACG
The DNA here is from genome assembly GCA_029582685.1 of Solanum piurae. NCBI lineage: Eukaryota > Viridiplantae > Streptophyta > Magnoliopsida > Solanales > Solanaceae > Solanum > Solanum piurae. The sequence continues at coordinate 14,298 of JAJOOO010001036.1, forward strand.
GCCACGCGGCAAGGTCAGTGGTACTGTTAAGGTTGTGCGAAGTTTCACGCGAAGTAGTTTTGGGCTGTGCGACTACGCACGTTTTTTTGAAATTCTTTTAGTTCTTCTTTACACAAGGGGTGTTTTTGTCTCTTCCTTATCCCACAATCCTAACCCACGTCTATTAACCTCTCTCAAAATCCTTATTTGCTCAAATTTAATAAGTCACGATAAACTTCATCTCCAAGAACTTCATTGATGGTTTCTCAAGTTCAAGTTATAAAAGATCCAAGTCCAAAACTTTTCTCCAAGAATTCCTAAAATTTAGAAAGGTTCTCCATTTCAGATATGTGGAATTTCATTGATGGATATCTTTTCATCCATTAAATTTTAAAGAAAACCTTATTCTTCAGTTAATCAAATTCTACAAAATCTATGGTTCATATGAAAAGCATGAATTACATCTTATTTCAAAAAAAATTCATGAATAGCCCATTAATACATATTTTTACCTAAAATTCAATATTTTCATATGGTTATTTTTGAAAGCCCTCAGAATAGGAAAAATTCATGTCTTTGAAATCATGTTGCTTAAATTACATGCTTTATTCAGGATGATAAAATTTGTTATGATCAGTTGTACCTTCAATCTTTCAGTTTCACATGTATATGATGCTTTCAGATAAAGCATTTATTATTGCAATCTCAGATTTCAGTATTATTGAGCTATCACATATTATCAATATTATGTAGTTTATCCATATAATTCAGTTGAGAGTATTACTTAGCATCGAGCAAACATAGGGATGAAGGTTCACCCGTCAGTTAGGACTGAGACCTTTGGTAGCAATATCTAAGTCTCAGAACTACGTGACAACATAGGTTTAAGGCTCATTTGTCAGCTAGGACTGGGATCTTTAATAGCAATCTCTAAGTCTTAGAACTACATGCCAACATAGGTTTTAAGGGTCACCCATCAGACCAGGACGGGCACCTTAGTCCCTTTTGGACATCACCTTACTGGATCCACATTAGATAGTGTTCGTACCATGACAAAGCATAGAACACGCTTCTAGCTGGGGTACAGATTGGACTCCGTTTAGCTCAGATGGAGTATGTTGGTTAATAGTATCTCCCACAATTCAGTCTTAGATATTTGATGAGCTTGTATTTCAGTTTACTTAGTATAGTGTGGATTAGTTACATGCTTATTACTTGGTCGATACATCAATTAATTTATTTATGTTTTATATTTAGTTTCAACATCTTAGATTTATCATGTTCAGCTTTTTAGATTATTGTGTTTATCTCACATATTGAGTACATTTAAAGTACTGAAGGCATACTCTTTTGCGCTATATTGTTTTATAATATAGGTTCAGACGCTCAATATCTAGCTCGTGATTAGTAGATTTTCGTATCATCTCAGCAACTGAGCTTGGTGAGTCCTCATCTTTCGAGGAAAAGAGCTATTGTTATTTCTTTATGTTAATCCTTCAGTTTCAGATAGTTAGACTTAGTTGAGGGCTTGTCCCAGCAACTCATCTTAGTAGAGGCTTCCAGACAGTTAGACGGTAGTTTCAGCTTTATGGTTTGTTCAAATGATTTCTATTTTGACTATTCAGTTGTTTTGGATTTATTTCAGTTTACCTTCCGCATCAGTTGTCTTCAATTATTATTTGTATGAATCCTAGTGTTATGTCAAATCATGGATTAGCTTAAGGTCACTTGTGGCTCTAAGCACCGTATTACAACTAGGGGTAGTCTCGGGTCAGTTACGATGATGTCTTAAATTTTTTGTAGTTGATCAAAGTATTGTTGTGATGAATTAGTGTGGGCCCATAAAAAATGTCTGATGAAAGTGTTTTGTACAACCATTGCTCATACTAAAATTCTTTGGATTATGTGTTCAAATAAAATATGTGTTAAGTCCTAACAAATTAAAATGAAACAATATGATGCAACAGTAGCCTATGAATAAATAAACAAATAAGTGAACATCCTTTAATTTGGCCCCAACAACTTTTAGAGCATGAATGAGTATATGTTTCCACCTCTATAAATACAATACCACTCCATTATGACTTTATTTTCAGTAGCATCAGATTTTTGTGACTAAAAATATGGGAGAAAGCTCAGTACAAACTAACTTCTCTTCATCATCACCAAGACAAGTGAAACTATTTGGTTTTCAGGTGACGGAATTTGATCAAAGCACGACGCTTCCTCCTCCGCCACTTCCATCGGAGGACAAGAGATTTGAATGCCAATTTTGCCATAGAGAATTTGCCAATTCTCAAGCACTAGGTGGACACCAAAACGCACATAGAAAGGAAAGGCAAAGAACAAGACGAGCTTATTTAATGGGTTATCAACAGCGTTTCCGTCCTGTAGTTCCATTGATCAATGCACACGCAGTAAGAACAGGAGCACTGATTAATAATAACGTGAGTATGTCTAGGTATCGGTCACAGATACTTTCAGGAGTTCCACTTCGATATCAGACACATTTGCGCCAACAACAACACATCATGGCCGTTCAAAATCAAGATCGTGATGGACCGGAAGTTGATCTTCATCTACGACTTGCACCTCCTAAGGATTGATCATCAAAAAAATGTACTCATATATAAGAATTTAGTACTAGTACTAATTTATTTGTTCTGCTTTCCTTCTTTTTTGCATTTTTGCTTTTCAATGGTTAGTACTATTTTCTGTTCACTTTTACTTGTCCAGTTTAGACTTTGCAGGGTTCTTTAAATTAAATACAATGATTGATGTGATTTTTTTTTGTATAATGGACTACTAAAGTGAAGGGGGAGGGAGTTAAACCTAGAGGCCTTGTGTAAACTGAGAACTGACATTGACATCAAAGTAGCATTAGCAAAAAGGACATTTTGACATCAACGTGGGAATAACAACTAGTAGTATTTGCTAAGCAAAACCAAAATCGCCACGCTTCCATATTTTCATTGTGTTGAGACATAAGTGATGTTTGGTATGGAGGATAAGGGATAACTAATTATTCCAAGATTAATTTTAGGATGAGTTTATCTCAAGTTTGGTTGGGATAAAATCACAGGATGACTTATCCCAGATTAGTATCCTGGGAAAAATTTTAACTAGCAAATTTGTTTACTCGAAAAATGATACAGGTGAATTTGTTATGAGGTTAAGGACACACAAATTGATTTGACTTGTAAAATAGAGATTAAGTAAGAAAAATGTGTTGTTTGGTGAGCGTATAAAGAAGGATAATATAGAATCGGTTCGAAACATCTCCAATTGCCATAAATCCATCTCCCAAATAGATCTTCAAAATTGAAATAACTCAAAGCTTTAAGATCTCCACAATGGTGACCTTTGACTCAACTCAATCGAATTTCAATCAAACCAACACTTCAGAATAGACTTTTTTGAGCTATTTCCAACAAAATGAGACAACACCTACTTAGGTAAGTTTCGCAAGACAAAAATGGAACAGAATGATAAAAAAACTGACAAATGAAATGTGGATGTTAATATTCTGGTAACATCACCTCCAACAAAACAATCTATAATGTAAGTACATGAACATCCAAAAGCTGGTTTCGGTTTAATTTTTCTAATCATAAGAGATGTATGAAGAAAACATACAAGAAGAATGTGCATTCACATGGAGCAAGATCAAGAATTGTATCAAGAGGATGAAGATAAAAATCTGTTAGAGTAGCAAGATGTCAGCAACTACTTCATCAATCAATGAATTTAGCAATCGTTTCTCAATCTGTATTCCCAGTTCAAATGCTTCAACTTCGAAGTTCATCCATCTTCCAAAACCGCTGCTCATGTCCTTGTCTACGAGTTCATCAACCATGCAGTTTCCCATGCCACTCCACCCTGAAATTTCCCTATATACTTCTTCTGCTAGCCTCTTCTTGTTTTTAACCACCAATAGACCTTTTGACCATGAATCATATCCACCCTCCACAAACTGCCTACATCTTAAGTCCAAGCATTCACCCACACAATCAAATACAACCTTTCGTCTTTGTTTTAGCTCATCATGTCTATGACTATTTATCCTTTCCAGTTGATCAAAAAGGTGTGGATTGATGATCTTCTGACACCTTCCCATTGCAAAATCCATGAACATCGACTCAATATTGTATAGTATGTCCTTCACATATTCCAGCTCCCAATTTGGTGATTTCCCGTCTTCCTCTTTACCAAAAGTTGAAGAGGCAGAGTCTAACAAATCTACCTCAGGTTCCATAGAGTGGAACTTATTCCACGAGCATATACCAAACACTTCTTTAGCTTGTACCGATGAACTTTGCTTGCAAGCTGAAATTCATTAGATAATGTTCAGATATATCTATAGTCTCAACCTATGTTCATAACACAAATTACCAGTGGATTTTTCATGCATAAAAATAAAGGCACTAGGTCTGCTGATCTTACCTCCTGTATTGTTACTTTCTGCAGTATCTGAAGAATTGCAACTTTCAGTAAGAAAAGATTGCTCAAGAACAGATATAGGGCTCAGGAACCGACTGCCAAACACCTTCCTGCATTCATATTCACTGCTACCGTACTCGCTCAGTTCCTCTTCAATCCCCTGAAATGATACAGATTAAATGATGAAATTGAGAGGTTTTCCATCTACTTAGTAGAAAGCAAGCTTTCTATAATTTAATAAAAAGAAGAGTTCTTAACCAAATAGAGCAAATACAATTACCAAAAGTACATTGAACCAGGAAAGTAGGAGGAGAGAAGAAAGTTTTAGCCAAAGATGTCCAAAACCATACTAAGTCAAATCCAAAGACCGCAAAACATCAAGTCATTAAAAGGCACAAAAGGGCTAACAAGAAATGCAGGTTAACATATAGTCATCTGAATGGTCAAATAAAATTATCATATGACAAGGAATACAGTATAAGAATATCAGTTGATGTATCAAAAGAGGTATCTGCAACCTACAAATAGAGTGGCAAACTAAATACAATAAAGATTCAAGTGCAAAAACAGAATTTTGCAAAACCTATGATACACACCTGATGCTTGTGCTGCCCAGTGATTCCCAGAGGACCAGTAGAAGAAAAGCCAGGGTTGCAAGGGCTGACTAAATCATCCACTTCCATGTCATCATGGTTCCTGTTAACATGCAACATGGTGGTCTTTGATAAGCCATTCAGAGATGGTGACAGATCCTGGAAAATCGATGAGGAACTATTGGATGTTTTCTGGCGTGAAGACTCAACTACAGAAGATAATTCTCTTAACTTTTGATCCAAAAGAGTGCTCAAAGCATCCCCTCCACTCAAGTTATGCCCCAAAGGAGCCTTAAGATTATTCATACAATCTGAGGTGAGCTGCATCTTGTTACTTCGAAAGTCTGTGCTAAACTCATGACTTTTCCCTAATACTTCTCTTGGGAGCTCAGCCGTGGGCATCGATCGAGTTAGGGGAGTACTGAAAGAGAAAGAAATAATGTCTGTCCCTTTCCCTTTACTGTTCTCACCCCAGCTTATTTCCCTATCCATGAATGTGCCAGACTGAATCAGCTTGCCACTTTTATGAGTAGACATACTTCCAGTAGCCTGATTTTTCTCATACTGGATATCACCGTCACTAGGACGTTTCTTACGTGACACACTTTTAGTACAAGAATATGCTTCTTCCTTTTTATTGTCTGCCTCTCTGCTCAACCGTCTGGAGCTGACTTTGGAGTTTTCAGCCATTTTACCTGAACTTCTCTGTCGCACAAAGGAAGAATCACCACTGAGTGTTCGTTTTCCTTGTGAATTGGAAAGAAATTGCTTAGAAGGTGACTTGCCCCTATCAGCCATACTATTTTGTTTCTGATTATTCTGCCGCAGAACACTTGAATTATTATGTACAGATGGTTTCTTGTGTGTGTTTTTTTCTGTACTAGGTTGGCTTGTAAACAACTGGTTTGAGATGACTTTACTTGGTGGTTCTTTCTGGACAAGTACACTTCTCCTACTGCCTGCATTTAGGCCCTCTCTTTTCTGAACATTGGCTTTTGCTTGCAAGGCTAGTGAAACAGATTTTCCTTTAGTTTTGCCTCCACCAAAAGATTCATCAGAATCTGAGAAATCCTTCTGCCTGGCTATATCTGCCGACCCATTCCAGCTCTTATTCATAGGTTGCCCTTTAAGATACTTCGAAGCATTAGTATCAGCTGGCCTCCGAGAAGCTTCAGCAACCTTGGCTACCTTTTGAGAAGCTTCAGCCCTTTCTTTTAAACCTTTATACTTCAAGGGTACTGAAGAAGATCCAATTAGGGGTGATTTTACTTTCGAAGTAGCTTGAGGTCCTGCATCAAGTATTCTGGCAGCTATTTCCATTATATGAGCTGCATTCTGAGGTGGGATAGAATTGGCCCTTTTGATTGGGGATAGAGCCTTATAATGAGTGGCTGGGATTGATTTAGCCGACTTAGGAGGCAAAATCTCCGTTTGAAACTTCTCGATGGGCCTGCTGATTATCTTCAGTTGCTTTGGCTCGAATGAGCTCCTTCCTAGATCCTCCATCTTCTCATGGAGGTTGCTGGAATATACTGTTTGAAAATTTTGCTGGTATTCGAGGTTTCTCGAAAGGGAAGAAGGAGCGCTTCTTAGAGACTGGGAATCGAAAAATGGAGTAGAGTAAGGCTCTGACAAATTAGAGGATGGCAAGCAGTCCAATCCCATAAGCCTTGCAACGACACCAGCAGGTTTGATTCCATAATATTCCTCATCAGTTACCGATGAGGCACAACTGTAGTCACTGCTTCCTTTGACACTGGACACAGCTGTAGTGTCATCCTCATTGTTCTGCAATCAAAATAGTTTCAGTTGAAAAAGTACAACAGGAAAATGTAATCTCCAAGTAGGCGGAAAAATAAAAGATGAGAAAGCTTAATTAACTATTGAATACAGACCAAATGAACACGAGTCATAGGCAAGTTCCCATCACATCTCTTCTTCTGTTTGGATAGCTCTGCAAAAAGGATAGGAATTATAACATTTGACAACATAGTTTTCTTGAAGTTCTATCACTATACATGCACATGGAAGAATCAGTGGTCCTATCCATTGTTCACAGACATTTTCAGCATTTACCTGGTATGTCAGACTTGTTAGAGAACAATTTCTTCCGTGACTTTGCATTCCAATCAAATAACTGCAGGAAGCCACCAACATAACCTCCACTTTTGGAACCCTGTTTCTCAACAACCATATCCACCTGCTGATCTCAAACTTTCTTCAAAATTTGTAATCTGAAAAAAGAGCTATAACAGCAAGCATTGTTTCCAGACCCATCTGCAGAAAATTTTAGAAGTAAGAGATACTGTTTAAAACAAAACTTGGGATAACTAATAAATGAGTGAGTAAAATGAAGATGCTTTTGTAGCATCTTCTTTTATAGATTTGTTCCTTTAAGCTACTTTATTTTGTCAGCGGAACTTGCGAAATTCTGTAAAAGAAAATTGAGGAGATATGCTCCCCCACAGTTACTTTGATGATCTTATATTTTCTTCTTCGTAGTCCCCCCATTTTTTGTCCACCAATATTATTCTCAACTCCTTTTCCTTGTCATTGAAACCTATCCTCTTTCAAGAATTCCAATAAAACTACTTAGCTTTATCCAAATCTTGATGTGACATCTCTTTCCAGCAAATTTTTCCATTTATTGAATTCCAACCATTCGATCAATATTTAAGTTGACTGTAACATGATAATCAACTCAATTTCCTTATCTTGAAATCAACAGTAGTCGAAGGAGGCCACTACCTGTTGAAGAATGACTACCCAGAACATGTTACAAGTTCAGATTGTTACTTCATCCTGGTTCAGTCTTTTACTCTGTAGTGATGAAAACCTACACATCTGAGAAGCATTATCTAGTTGGCATTACATTGTTTGTCTTGCAAGAGTTGTTTAATTGCGCATAGCTACCTTTATAAATAATTATCTATCTCTTCCTCTACCCCAAATCTTAACCTCCTCCATGCTCCCCAAGTCACTAATTCCTCCATCCAAATGTAGACCACCTAATCCTATTGCCCCACTTTCCCGACCCTGACAAGATCCTCACTTCAGTTGATTACCGGTCAGCATTTTCTGATGTTCGTCTTTAATATACCAAAGTGAGTAGCAATATGACCTTGTTAGTTCAAACTTGTGCCTACAAGCTCCAGGACTAAGAAAGCTTACTAATTCAGTGTGAGACAAAAAGGGTGGCAGGACTAAAAAATTGATTAAAAAAAAAAACAGAAGATCTTCAGGACCCTAATGTCATTAACACATTACTAAAATCAAATTAGTTCCAACTTCCAACACGTTTGAAGTTGTTCCTGTGACTTTTGCATTTGGACTCACGTAGTGTCCTAATAACATAAACGCGTAATCAGCACATTAAATCATTGCAAAATCAAATTGCATTGCAGACAAGCAAGCAGCCACAAACCCAGTTCATGATTTCCCAAATCATTTCAATGCAATCACTGTACCTTAAAAGGTATAGTCAATCGAAGACTTAAAAGTCCAGTGCTTTTAAATGAACTCGAATATCATTAGTACCCTCCCCTGGTTGGTCTAGAAATTTCCAAACTGAATCATATCTAAAAAAAGATTCTCTAATCAAAAATTCATTTCCCCCCCCTTTCCTTTCTCTTCTTCTTAGATATCAAAATCGAAAGCTCTTAATTTTTAATTCTAAATCTAGGTCAAACCATAATGAAACTAAAAAATCTGCAAAGATAACAAATTGAAAGACATTCAACCCCGCGAATTATGAAGCAAAAACATAGCACTGAATCAATGTAACAGTCATACAAAGAGAACAACAACCCAATTGGCATATCACCATTTTAAAGAAACAAAACAAAACAAACCCAAACATGAAAAAGACTCGGAAGAACTCAGAACTCATTAAAGCTCCAGCCTTTACAAATTCCCTTAGCAAAAAATCAATCTTTCCCATGTATAAATCATGTAAGATGGTGAACAAGAAAACCCCAATTGGTATCAGCACAAAGAAACAAAACAAACCCACATAACAAAACTTACAAATCAAATGTTTAAGCTCCAGGTAACCAATCCTTGTCCTTCCCAAGAATCTGAAAGATCAAACAAAAACTCAGCATTCCCATATATCAATTCATACAACAAACACACCACTGAAAAACTAAACAACAAAGACAAATACAAGAAGAACTTACAAAACCCAGAAAAAATCAAAATTCTTTAACCCCTAGTTTACAAATGAAAATCATAGACTTTGCTATAGAAATAACTGAAGAGATGAGTGAGTTTTGGGGGAATGGGGGAAAGGGGAAGGGGAAGAATAGCTGTAAGAAATGAAAGGTGTAACCTTTAATTGGTCTGAAACAAAGAATAGTTGAATGAGCATTAAATGAGGAAGAGACAGAGAAAAAAGAGATTACATTTTTTTTGAAAAAAGTTATAATATTTGAAAGAAGAAAATAATTAATGTTTTGTCCAGAAAAGGTTAAAAAAGAGTTCTAACGTCTCTTTTTAGTGAAGTGATGAGAGGGAGGGATTTCAAATTCCCAACGGTAGGCGCTCCGATTCCATGCTTCGCACTACACTACACCCTTTCAACTTTGAGGAATATAATTTGCTGACTAATATTAAATTTAAGTCAACGACAAAAGTTGTAAATCAAATAAGTACTATATATGTTTTAAAACATACTCCCTCCATTCCATATTAAGTTAATTTTTGAGGTGTTTCACACTCTTTAAGAAAAGTAGATTAAGACATAAATTGAATCTAGTTTTTCATTATTACCCTTATTAATTATTATCAAATTTATGATTAAAATAACTAAATATTAATTAATCACTAATTCCAATACTAACTAATGAAGGGTAAAATTGGAAGAACATTTTAAAAATAGTCTTAAAAACTAAACAATTAAGTTAATTTGAAAAATAAAAAATACCTCAAAAATTAACTTAATATAAAATGGAGGGAGTATTTATTTACCAACTCCTCTTAATTAAAGTCATATCTTATGTTGTTGGATCCTATATAGTATTTTTGAATAAAAGTTACTTTTATAAATAAATAAAAATATATGTAATCAATTTTTCTTCTTTTTTCAGATACCTCACTTGAGATTCCGCTTTATATATATATATAACTAGTGCAATTGTCCGCGCTTCGCGCGGTTATATGAAATATTTATATTTAGGTTAGTATCGGATGTAACATGATACATTTTTTCATATTTTAAAACATATAAAATAAAATATGTTTTTGCATTTTTTTAAGTGTAAACTATTCATATGTATATAGTAGAACATAATATTTACTGTGGCGAAGTAAATTGAATAAGAGGTAATATGTTGAAATAACAATATATTGTATTACGTTGAAAATATTTTATATGTTTGAATTTCTTCTATCTTTTGTAGGAGTACGAATTTTCTATATAAATTTTGATATCGTAAAAAAACTTTTAAATTTTTTATTATGTCTTTATTATTATATTGGTTTATTATAATTTTTTAAACGCTAATTAAATATATATAAGAATTATGAAAACTGAAACATACAAAAGTTATGAATAATATTTAAGACTAGTAAATCTGGCCGCGCTTCGCGTGGTCCTCCTTGATCCTTCTTTTTTTTTTTTAAATGATGAAAAATGTTTTTATTTTACTTCAAAAAAATTATTTAAGAAAATCAAAATAGTTTTTTGTACTCATATAAGTTACAGTTGATTTGAGATGATGACCTTGTTGTTCGTTAGTAATAAACTCGTACATATACATGTCAAGAAAAGAGAAAAATCATAGGATAAATTATTTAAGCACCAATTATTTAAACAATAATCTTCCCTACTTTAATCTTTTTATTGTTTAATTGTTTGTTAACTTTTTTAGTTATATGAATATAAAAACGTCAAGCGTGAACTGAACTATTTTTTCCTTATCGGACGACATCCTTTCAAGAAGGAAGGTACAATCTTCTCAAGATAATGCGAGATTGCAAGGAACAAAATTTTAAGATATAAAAGACTTGTTTCAAAAGAACATGATAAAATAAATGTCTACTAAAAGAAAATTAAAGAGAAAATGGTCTAAAGCCCCCCTCAATTTATACCCGAAATCTCAACTACACTCTCCAACTTAACGGTTGTCCTATCACCTCTCCCCCCGCCAAATATTTTATTGGTGTATTTACTACACACTTGAGTGTTGACCTATCATAAGAGGTGAGAACACCTCCTTTAGGCGCGTGAGAAGAGGCAATAACCTTAAATTTTGACGGAAAAAAGTGTACTTCTCCAACAGTCATCTTCCCCAAGTTAAATAAATCATATTTTCTTCTTCCCCACCATTAACCCTTGTTCCTTTTTTAAATGTTTCACGATTTTCTTTCAATTTAAGGTAGATTTTAGTTGTTTATGTTCATTTCTACTTTAAATCTTGAAGTTAGGGTTTTTTTAATTTGCTCTAATTTCTTATTTAGGGTCTCTAATTTGAATTTTAAATTTTCTCGAAATTCATTAAAAATGGTAAATGAAAACTTGAATAAGCTTTGTAAGGATGAATCAGACACAATGCTCTATGTTGTAGTGAGATGCAAACATGAATTTTTGCTGAATTTGCAAACTTCTTGGTCAAAATTAAATTCGGAAACAAGATTTAAACTTTACTAAATTAGTTGCTAAATTACGTAATCAAGTTAAAAATATACACAAAAATGCTTCGATCATCACCAGAAATGCTTCAATTCAAATGGAGAAAACGAGATGAAAAACTTCTCTTTGGGGTTTCTTACGTTTTTAGGAGGGAAATGGAGAAAAAACAAAAATTGGGGGTTGAAGTGGGTGGGGACCCGCGCGTGCAACACACATGAGACAATTTGTTTTTGTTTGGTTTATGTGGACAGGGCAGCACAAGTGTGTAGTAAATAGACAAATAAAATGTTCAGTGGAGTGATGGGACATTCGTGAAGTTGAAGTGTGTAGTTGAAATTTCAAGTATAGATTGAAGGAGCTATAGACCATTTTCTCAAAACTAAATGATTAAATATCTATAAATGAAGATGATAAACATTTTGCAGATCTGAATTGGACATGATAAAAGAGAAATATATACTTTCTCCATCTTATAGTTATCAACGTTATTAAAAATATTTGTCACAAAACGCTTGTCATATTTTGCAAAATCAAATTAGATTTTTTTTTTTTCATTTTGCCATTAAAATTAACTATTTAATCAACAAAAGGATGAGTAGATATGTTAATTATAATGAAGAAAATGAAAGGGAAAAAAGCAAGATAAAGATAAAAAAAAATAACTACAAACAAACCATTACATTAATTTGATTACAGCAATTTCATATAAATAATAGGCTAAATAATGTAATTGTAAATTATTTTTACACTGAATAACTTGTTATCTACTTCTTCCTTTCAGAAATAATGAAACACCAAAAAACTCCTCTTTTGTATGTTCTTAATAATATGGTATTATCGAATTTAATCAGTTCCTGCAATTGAATTTATGCTTAATATCTTTAATGAAAGTATTATCACATCATATCAAAACAAAAGTTCATCGACAATAATAAAAAATTAAAGAACTTACAAACTAAAAACATTTTGCCATACTAATAATATATCAATCAAACCTGTGTCTCAAGAATTCTGATATAGCAATACAAAAATAGAGTAAACAATCTTATATTTCTGAGATCCATTGTAAATTAAGAGGGATTTATAGTTCAAAACTAAACACATATTAGACTTTTGGGGTTCTCTATTGCATGATAAGGTGAGAGACTCAAAAAATTCTATCTTATTTTATTATCATTAAATAAATGTGCAACAGCAATGGAAAATTATTGAAAACGCTAATGCTTTATTTGAATTTTTAAAATGAAATAATTGAAGGAAAATTCAAAATAAATAAATAAATAAATGATATTCTAAGCCATAGATTAAAATTAAGATTTTATATATGAGATACTTATTTAAGTCATGAGTAATTATTTCTTATAAATAAATTAAAATAATAAAGGAAAAAAATACTTAATATGTTAAACAAATATTGTCAAGTTAAAATTAGAAGAAGATCCAAAAAAAGATTTAAAAAAATATAAAATATTAAGAGTAGAAACTAGAGTGAGTTACTCCTTATAGGTATGTGAAGAGTCTTTATTGTAAATGTTCATCCATTTAATAAAATATTTATTATCATAAATTAAGTTATTTATTTTTATTATTAAATAATTAATTTAAATAAGAAAAAAAACCAAAAAAAAAAGATAAATACAAATGGAGATCATAGAGAGGTGACACATCACCTCTTCTATATTTAACTTTATTATATATATAGATTAGAAGTTACAAGTAGATGAAGAGACATGCATTATAAATAATTCAAATGTATAATTTTATTACATTAAATATATTAATAATTATTGATTTTATTTGTAAAAATAAATAAATGAAAATAAGGGGAGAATGAACAAAAAAATATAATAATTGTGACTGCATAAAAATTATAAATTTGTTTCAAACAAAAAAGAATAGTGATAAAAATAAATTGTTACACCCACAAAAAAATGGTATCATGAAATTAATATTTTATTTTCAATTACTTTTTTACAAGTATAATAAAAATGAAACTCCTAATCATCATAAAAAAAATTTGTTATTGAAATGGGATAATTATAGTAATTGTGCATCATAACAAAAAAAAAGTAGATTAATAAAAGACCAAATGATTAACATTGACAATACATGTAGCTAAATTATTTATACAAATCAAAATTGGAAAAACAAATCTAGGAAAAGTAGCTTAAGTTACTAATACAAGTCAAAGTAAATAAAAAAAAGATCTAGCAAAAATAATTATTAATTATGCTTCATTTTTTTTGTTTCTACCATCTTCCTTTAGATCCGCCACCATATTTTGCTTCATATGTCAAACTCTTCATCATATGCAACCAATTGAATAAAAAAAATATTATATGAATAAAAAAATATTATATGAATAAATAAAATATCATGTACCAATTAAAAAATAAGTATACCAAAAGGAAAAAAATAAATTTAAACTATATGTAATATATTTGTATATTATTTTTTCAATAGTACTAACATTACTAAATAATTATCATTTCTTGAAATCTAACAAATGTTATAATTAAACTACATTATATCCTGAAAACTTACAATTGGAAAGAACAATTACATACTGACAACACATTGTTAATAATTACAAAGGTAATTTTTTTTATTATACTTGCTTGGTGAATGATATATAATACATATATAATTTTTTTTTTATAAAAACATGTCTAAGGACATAAAAATAAAAATAAAGACTTGAGAATGAAATATATATATCTTACCTTCATGTACTTATTTTTTTGTTATATGTTAGAGAATTCACAAACAAATATGATGAAGAAGAGAAATGATAATTTTAAATGTGAATATTCATGAAACTAAATATGAATTTATATAGACAAAATAAAACAAATGAAAAAATAAAGATTTGAGAATGAAATATTTTTTTACCTTCATTTGCTTCTTTTTTGTTACATGTTAGTTCATTCACAAATCAAATATGAATTTATATAGACAAAATAGAGGAAATAAAAAAAATAAAGACTTGAGAATGAAATATTTCTTACCTTCATGTACTTCTTTTTTCTTACATGTTAGTTCATTCACAAACCAATATGATGAAGAAGAGAAAGGGTAATCTAGAATGTGAATCTTCATGAAACTAAATATGAATTTATAGGCAAAATAGAAGAATACCATAAGACATCATAAACTTACAAATTTAAGTTTAGAGGTTATGAACAAAAAAATTACGGGAGTTATGAATATTATTAAAAGTTAAAATTAAAGAGAGGTAAGTTATGGGTAATAATTCCTTGTGAATAAATTAAAAAAATACTTAAAATATAAGAAAATATTATCATTTTATGATTAGAAGTGTGACAAACAAATAAAAAACAGAATGTGAAGAGTTTTTAGTGTAAATGTTCATTCATTAATAAAATATTTATTTGTAATAAATTAAGTAATTACTTTTACAGTACAATAACTTAAAATAAAATAATTAATTTCAATTTTAAAAAAGGTCCAAAAAGGAGAAAAAAGATAAATGCAAATGGAGGTCATAGAGAAGTGTCACATCACCTTGTCTATGTTTTTCCTTTATTATATATATGTATACTAGTGAAATTGTCCGTGCTTTGCGCGACTATAAGAATATTTATTGGATAACAATATATAATATTTATATTCATGTTAGTATTAGATATATAGACAATATTGATATTCTCTTCATCTGCGATATGATACACTTTTACATCTTTTTTAAACATATAAAATTCAATTTTTTTTACATCTTTTAAGTGCAAACTATATATATATATATATATATACTAGATTCTTAAGGCCTGTGATACAGACCCAATATAATTGATTATTAATCGTTATTTAACAAATATTAAAAGGTATTTCTATAGCATTTTGATCAAATTTAATTAATACTGATCCTTGTAAAAAACTTAGTATAAAAATATATTAAAATAATCATCAAAGAATATAGTGCATCACTGAATTGAATGGTGTTGCTCCTTCGTTAATTAAAATCTTAATTTTGAGTTTTGGATATGAAAAAAATTCTTAATAAGGAGCATTATATCCGAATGGGCCTTATTTCGGTGCAGATTAGAATTAATCGAACTCCAATATGAATATCGAATACTGAATAAAATTATTAAATTAAATTAACCCAAAAATATTTTATAGTTTAATTGGTATTAACGATGGGTAGATTCATTTTTTAAGTTATAAAACACTCAAGTCTATATTTAATTATTTATTTTTTACTATGATGACACAAATTTATTAGGATTCGAAGTTAATTTGTCTGTTAGATTGAATTATATCTTATATAAAAATTAATCATGAATCACTACGTATTATCATCTTGAAATTTATCCTATTCATTTCGATTAATCTGTCATATTTTTCTTTATAATTTGTTAAAAAAGTAATATTCCTTTTCTTTTCTTAGTTCTAACTCCACATAACATATTTAAGAGCACAAGATTAAAAGACATTTAGTATATTTCACATATTTTTAATTTGAAACCACAAGATTCAAAAATCTTCTTGATTTCTTAAGCTTCATATGCCAAGTCAAAATAGAACAAACAAATTGAAACAGAGAGATTAATATTTTTTATTTATCACTCACACATAAACTCTTTTATGAAGTTATATATATGTATAATTTATCTTTAATGAACATAATTATTTTAGCATGATACAATATGTGGTTTTAGTTCTCTTTTTTCATGCACAATAACCTATAGAAATAAGTATTTTTGTTATTTTTATTAGTTTAGTGAAAAAATTGCAAACATATATTAATGCATTTTCTCTTCTTTTTTTTAAAAATAAAATAAAATAAATCTATTTAGAATCAAATGTTAAATTAACATGATATTTTGATATATATCGTATTGATTTCCTTGCCCAGATATTTTTACCTTATTCCAAAATTTATTCATAATTTTTAAAATTACAGACATTTGCTATTTTGGTCATCTATTTTTTAAATATTAATCTACTTAAATTTATTTACTTTTCTAATTAATGTATTGATTTTCATGTGTTTCGACTCTTAACTTCTTATTTCAGACAAAAGAATAGCAATATTAACTAATCTACTATGATTAATTAAATATTAATCTTAAAATTTGAAATATTCTATTATTAAAATATTTTTATCATTAATGTACGTAAATTGAACACGAAGAATACTTATTATTTCTCTTCAATATTTGATTCGCAAAATTTACAACTATTTATTTTAAAATTTAGTGAGACTCTTACTTTACTTTAATTTAATACATTTTTGTTTCGTTTTATATTTATTTTAGTGCAAAAAATAAGGTGTTAGTGTAATATAAATTGATTTAAAAAATGGGTCCCACCATTTTTAGATAGTACAACTACTTATTATATTTTTTATACTTTTCATGTTAGGAAGTACACGTGACCATCATAATAATAGCAACTTGATTGGGTATTTAGGGAATTCAATAAATTTGCAGCAGAAAGTATAAATATTCTAAGTTGATAATTTTGGTAAAATGACAAAAGTGTCCCTGGTCGTCCACCTCATCTAGTTTGTAGTGCAATTCACGTAACATCATCTACAATTAAATATTAGGGAAAATGATTTGAAAAATACTCCAACTTTAACCAAAATTGATGTTAAGATACCAAACTTTATGGAAGACCTTTTACCCCTGCACTATTTAATAGTGTATTTTAAGGGCATATATGTGCCCACGTGGACACATTACTATTTAAAATGATGCAATATTTATGATGTCCACGTAGGCACGTATATACCTTTAAAATACACTATTAAATAGTACTTGGGGTAAAAGGTACTTTTCAAAGTTTGGTATCGTAACAATAATTTCGACCAAAGTTGAAATATTTTTCAGATTCTTTTCCCTAAATATTACATTGTTTGTCCCATGTTGTTGACTTAAATATAAGAATATTGTAAGAAGTTACCATAAATGATGTTGTACAACACAATAACATTAATGCATTAGGAGAGGGGTGGGTGTAAGAAGAATGTTTTCAGTTTTGTTGCATCATGTCCTAGCATTATCTTTTGGAAGTCAATCTTATGTCTACTGCTCTGTGTCTACTAGTAGAATCAACACATTATCTAACACTACTATAAATTATATCTCTAGAACCATAACCTTCCTTAGATATAAAAATCCTTCTGTTAGAAGAACAACAATATTGAATCTGTAGTATACGACTGATGGAGCAAGCGAGATTAAGAAGTCAGAAATTAAGCAAATTGTTCAATTTATATTACTATAGATAAATGGTTTCACCACTTATGTAGGAAGTTTCTCTTATTTGAAAACCATAAATCCAATGAAGTATATCGCAATCCCAAATTTGTTGGTTTCACTATCAAAATCATCTTTATCCATTCCACTATTCGAGCCAATCTGATATGAAAATTTGTTTCTTCTTGTCCGTTTCATATAAATCAAAATTATTAATGAGCACGGTAATGGCATACTCAAAATTGAAATCTATATCTCATTTCTCTTAACAATTGTTCCTATTAATTAAATTTAGAGAGGCCTAACTAAAATAATTAGATAAAAATTGTCAAACCTGCCAAGCATCAATAGTGCGTTGAAAATCCTGTAGCCATTGATCGGCTTGTATGTGAACGATGTTAAGGTACAATGGATTTAGCGCCTTTTTGACTATGTTATGTAGCTTCATGGTTCTTTCCTTCAGCTCCAAGAAAATTTCCCCAAAATCCTGGTTTTAAATCAACAGACACACAAATAAATTTTCAGGTACCCATAAATCGTAATTTGAATTAGAATCTGTCAAATGTTGTAAGGTAAAAGTTGAGTGTTTATTTCTAAAGAGAGAAGGAGAGAGAAAATGAGATGGAGATGGAGAGGAAGGGCCGGGAAGACATATAGTAAGATAGCAATGTAGCAGTTAAATTATAGGTTAAATGACATTCTTACCCTTGGTTGTCCTTCTCATGCTTTTCTAGATATAATTATAGATAACATCTAATCACATGCCTTGTTAATAGAAATAGAAATGCATTAACAAATAGACACAATATCTATCTAAGTGGGTTCTTATTTGATCATCATATGGATAATACACATTGATTCAGGTTTTCTTTATAGCAATTGAATCAGCTCTCATGATAGGAAGAAATTAGACATCTCTAGGCATTACAATCTCAACTTATCCTTCATATAATCAAATATAATGAGAACAAAAATAATAATCTAACTTAAAAGTTAAAAGTCTTGCACAATTAAAGAAATTTTTCATAAATTGCATTCACAACGTCTAGCTAAACCCGCATTAGATAAATCCAAAATCTTTCTAAAAAAATATATAAGTTCAAAATCAAAGAAAATCGAAATAGGTTACTAAATTTTAAACAAACATTTCGTCAATTGATACAAGAAATAGGTATAGAAAATTCTGAGGAGTGTTGATTTTTTATTGGTTAAATGGTTTTCGAATGAGACTAATAATTATTTCTTATGTAGCAACAATGGAGATAAATAGATTATTGAAACTTACTGTTGAAAGAATAGAACACATAACTTAGTTTATGCTTACTTTCACATTACACTTCCAATCAAGAATGGTGCACCTAATATTTCGGACCAAACATAAATTAGTCTGTATCATATCAAAACAATCTGAATTAGTAAAGTTTGCATCTGAAATAGAAACTCTTTCAGTTACTTCTCAAAACACACAAAAGTATTAATATTGACTTACCCTGCACTAATAAAAGAGGATCACCAGATGCTATATTAATAACAGACGTCGCATAGTCCTAATGATTTTGTTATCAGTTCTTTCATCGATAATAATATGGCAAGTGCTCTCTCAATAAACCATGAAATATTTTTATGAAAATAGTAATGTATCCTTAAACAAATTTCAATGCTTTTGGTATTGCATATAAATGGTCTGAATTGGATCATCAAATTAGCAATACAGACTAAGTGCAAACGAAATATAACACAATGGCAGCTGTCTATAATAGATGAAGCAACATAGCACATGAAGTTGTGCCAAAAAAGAAAAAAATTGAACCACCATTAATATATTGTGAAAAGTTTGAGAAGTCCACGATATTAGATTAAACACCCAAAAAGAAAAACCATAACAATCTATAGGGAAGCATGACAAGTCCGATAAATTTTGAAAGCGTAAAAAAGGCACAACAATAACATATCTAGTGAAATCCCACAAGTGATGTCTAAAGGCTAGAGTGTATACAAACCTTATCATTGTCTCATGGGATAGAGAGATTATTTCCGAAAAACCCACTGGCTAAATGTAGCAATTGTAAGTAAAAAGAAGAAGAAAACAATATTAAAAAAAATGCAAGGTATTACCATCTTATTGTTTATATGTATTTTTATTTGCTTATAATATTTAAAACTGGAATTCGAAAAATGTTCTATCAAATCCTAGCAAAAGACCACAATTTTTCCATTTTAATAGCTTCAAGTGTTACCGAAAGAATCAATTGCAAGAAAAATAGGTCTAAGCCAAATGAAATTAGTACCATTCCAAGTTTTTATCCCATTTGGAGGGAACATGAAAAATAAATATTACTTTAAAGTGTATAAATGCTTCTTCATTATTCAAAAATAATTTACAATTTGAAAAGCTAATTATATTGTAACTAAAAATTTGACCAACTTCATAAACTTCTTGAACCGACAACTTAAAGTTTATTTTGGTCTTTCCTTCTCTCAATAGTCAGAAAATGTTGAGCAAACTTGAAAACAACCACGAAATGGGTAGTCGATGAAGAGAACTGAGAATACTGATGAATCTTTTTGTATTTAGAATATAGATGAAATATATTTTTGCAGAAAAATAAAGGCATGTGAATGAAAAAATAATAATAAAAAAGATAACAACCATGGAATTGAGAATTCAAAGAGAATTGAAACTGAATTAGGGGAAAATTGAAAGAAACACTGACCTGGAATTGCAACGAAATGGCGAGAACTCAAAGAACATTTGAAAGAATGAAGAACGGTAAAGGAATCCATATTTTTTGAATTCCTGTGGATCCCGTTGGAAATAACAAGATGTTTCCACAACTATCTTGAGGGTTTAGATAGGGGGACATAATATTGAAGTGAATAGGTTGTAGATATTTTTTATCAATATTTACTATTTACCCTTGCATGTCAATATAATTACAAATATGCCATTGGTCGTCCCTCACTTCGCTCTTCTATATTATAATAGATATAGAAATATGCTGCAGAATGATTATGTTCTTCTTCTCTACTACTGCTTGCTGCATTGGACACTAAATTGAGCAAAAAAGAGCTCCTAAATAGAAAGTTATTTATTAGTTAGAGACCCATATCAAACAGAAAGGTCAAGAAATGTGGTTTGCTTTCATTATCAACTGAAACAACCATAAGGTTTCTCTTGTTCCCATTTCCCTCACTCAATTGAGGAGGCAATAGCTACATTTATCATGCCTCCAAGAGGCAGATTCGAGCATAAATGCTCTGATCGATGTTCACATGATCTATTTTTTTTAAAAAAAAAACACCTTTAAAGATCAAAACATATTTTTGTTCTTTTTTTGAAGTCTCATTAGATTTAACAAATAGTTCTTTTTGTTTTG
>JAJOOO010001037.1:0-61885 GCA_029582685.1 Solanum piurae
AAAATATTATCTTTATTTTTAATCCGTCATAGTTTTCATATGTTTTTTCATCTATTGCATATTCTTCTTTATTCATTTATAAATTGTGTTGTAGTTTATATTCCAAGTTTTCTATTTGTATTTGTAGATATAAAATAGTTTTTATCTGTGCTACTATAGATGTTTTACATATTCCTGCAAATATATTACTGTTAAGTCTATTTTGCCTATGTCTCAATTCTTGTCTTTTTGCTATAATTATTTTAGTAAATTTTTGTCTATATTCGTTATTCTCGTTATTCATTGTTTCTTTAAATATTTAATATATTTATATTCTATCTTAGATATGTTACTTATTAATTGATCTAATTTGTCGTTATCAGTTTTTGTGATATTGAGTTGTTTGTATTCTGGGTATAATTTATTTAATTTTCTTCTTATTTTTCTTAACTTTCTACTAGTATATTTCTTTTCATCCATGGCTCTGATGACTCCTTCAGATGCTTGTAGCATAGGCTAGTTGATCCAATAAGTTAAGTAGTTCTATATGACGGTAAAGTATAGGACAGTTCTGACAGCGTGGGCAAGCCGTTGTATCACCACTTAGGCTCATAGTGGTGGTTGTCGATTAGAAAATATCCCACATAAACAATATTACTCTATTAAATGAGTATAGTGGAGTTTGTTATTGCATTTTCTTTAACAAACTAAGTTGTTATCTACTATTTTACAAGTTTTCTATATATATTGCATGTGTTTTATTGCTTTATATTGAGTTAAGTTATTCAGGAGTTGAGTAAAGCCAAGGTAAGTGTTTCTTTCAGATTCTTTTGTAAGCTTAAGTTGTGTTTAGCATTCCAACTCGTATACTCGTACATTACATGTACTGATACCAGTTGACCTACATCTTATTATGATGCAGACGCAGGTAACCAGGATCAACATATAGTGCATCGTTGATCCAGTTGAGCTTCAGAGTTGTTAGTGAGCCTCCTTGCTTCCGGAGGATTTCCTTTTTCATTACTTTATCATTTTAGTTCATTAGGATGTTAGGGGTTTTGTCCCGACATCCATCTCAATTTTAGAGGCTTCATAGATAGACAGTCAGTTAGTTCATTTGTCTTTACTTTGTTATTGGCTTATGCTCAGATTTTGAGTTGCCATTTTGGCTAAGTTAAATGTTTATTTCTAAAACATTATGAGTTTAGTTTGAGAAAGTTGAGTTATTTTCTTAATGCTTAAAGTCTTCCGCTGAGTAAGTAAGTCAGGCCAAGGGTTCGCTTGGGGACATCAATGGTTCTCGAGTGCCAGACACGTCCAAGGTATAGGCTCGGGGCGTGAAAAAGATGGTATCAAAGCACAGAGTTCAAGAGTCCTAGGGAGTCTATGAAGCCGTGTTTGTAGAGTCCTGCTTATCGGTGTGAAGCGCGCCACATCTATAATTAGTAGGCTGCAAAATTTTAGGAAATTCCTCACTTCTTTCATACCCATTTCGTGCGATAGAGTTTATCTCTATACAGTTTCTTTCTAACTCGTGCTTACGCGTAACTAATTGTGAGTTGGCCTATGATCGAGAGTGCCTTTATGAGGCGTTTCTTTCCTCGTGAGATAAGAGAAGCAAAGAGATGGTTGCTGACATGAGGATCAAGATGAGTTTATTCATTGTTGGGTTGACTCGTCTGTCAAGTAAGGAAAGTAAGGAAGTAATGCTAATAGGTTACATGGGCATAGCAGGGCTGATGATCCATGTGCAAAAAGTTGAGGAGGACTGGCTGAATGATAGAGAAAATTTTAAGAATAAGAGGGCTAAGACATCAGGGAATGAATTCGGGCAGCAAAAGAGTAATGCAAACCGGTCTTCTTTACAACATAAGCAGAAAGGACCTGCTCCATCATCTGCTAGTGCACCTGCACTAAAGAAGAAATATGAGTACAATAGTCAGAATTCTTAGAACTTCAGAGCTAGACATGCGCATTCGCAAGGTAGTAAGGCACAAGGGGGGGTACTAAGACTCTTGCATGTGCTAAGAGTTGTAGGAGCCACCCAGGGGTGTGTCGTGATGACTCCAGTGGTTGCTTCAAGTGTGGCCAGAACGGTCATTTTATGAGAGAGTGTCCTAAGAGCAGACAAAGTAAAGGTAATAGGGGCAATAGAGCCCAGTCTTCTTCAGTTGCTCCACCAGATAGAGATGCATCTAGATAAGCTACTTCAAGGGCAGACATAGAAGGAAACTTTCATTATGCTTTCCCTAGACGCCGAGAGCAATAGGATTTCGCCCGATGTTGTCACTGGTATGATCCAAGTTTTCAATTTTGATGTTCTTCCTGAGCAACTTCTTGAGCCGTTCAGTATTTCTACACCTGTTAGTGAGTCTATTATTGTAGAAAGAGTTTATCGTGATTGTTCCATTTCCGTCAATCACAAGAGTACCTTGGCTAATTTAGTTGAGTTAGACATGGTAGATTTTGATGTCATTCTAGGTATGGACTGACTTCATGCCTGTTATGCATCAATTGATTGTAGAACTCGAGTAGTCAAGTTCCAGTTTCCAGTGAACTAGTTATAAAGTTGAAAAGCAGTTTAGTTGTGCCTAAGGGTCATTTTATTTCGTACCTTAAGGCGAGAAAGTTAGTTTCCAAGGGGTGTGTCTATCACTTAGTCCGAGTTAATGACTCTAGTGTTGAGATACCTCCTATTCAGTCAATTTTAGTAGTAAAAGACTTTCCAGAAGTCTTTCCAGATGATCTACCCGGAGTCCCTCCTGAGAGAGAAATAGACTTCGGCATAGAAATTCTTCCAGATACTCGTCCTATCTCTATTCCGCCATATAGAATGGCACCAGAAGAATTGAAAGAGTTAAAAGAGCAGTTGAAGGATCTTTTATAGAAAGGTTTCATTCGACCAAGTATCTCACCTTGGGGTGCTCCGGTCCCATTTGTGAGAAAGAAAGATGGTTCCCTTAGGATGTGTATAGATTTTTGTCAATTGAACAAGGTTACCATCAAGAATAAGTATCCTCTCTTGAGAATTGATGATCTTTTCGATCAGCTTTAGGGTGCCACCTATTTTTTGAAAATAGACCTCATATCTGGCTACCATAAGTTGAAAGTAATGGAATGTGATATTCCAAAGACAGCATTCAGGACCCGTTATGGTCATTATTAGTTTTTGGTCATGTATTTTGGTTTGACTAATGCACCTGTAGCGTTCATAGATCTTATGAATAGAGTTTTCAAACCTTATTTAGATATGTTTGTTATCATCTTCATTGATGACATACTAATCTATTCAAGGAATGAAGAAGATCATGCTAGCCATCTCAGATTAGTTCTTCAGACTTTGAAAGATAAGGAGTTACATGCTAAGTTCTCAAAAAGTGAGTTTTGGCTTGAGTTTGTGGCATTCTTGGGCCACATAGTTTCCGGTGATGGAATTAGAGTTGATACCCAAAATATAGAGGCAGTACAAAATTGGCCTAGACCCACATCTCCAACTAATATTAGGAGTTTCTTGGGTTTGGATGGCTATTATAGAAGGTTCGTCGAAGGGTTCTCGTCTATTTCATCTCCTTTGACCAAGTTGACTCAGAAGATAGTGAAGTTTTAATGGTCTGAAGCTTGTGATAAAAGCTTTCAGGAATTGAAAAAGAGGTTAACTACTGCACCAATGTTGACTTTACCAGAAGGTACACAAGGCTTTGTTGTGTATTTGATGCGTCTAGGAGTTGGTTTTGGTTGTGCGATAATGCAGAATTACAAGGTTATAGCTTATGCCTCCAGACTGTTGAAAGATCATGAGAAGAATTACCCAATCCATGACTTAGAGTTGGCTGCTGTAGTTTTTGCTTCGAAAATATGGCGTCCTTATCTTTATGGTGTTCATGTGGATGTGTTAACCGATCACAAGAGTCTTCAGTATGTGTTTAGTTAGAAAGAGCTTAATCTCAGACAGAGAATGTGGTTAGAGTTACTCAAAGATTATGACATGAGTATTCTTTATCACCCATGTAAGGATAATGTTGTTGGTGACGCCTTGAGTAGATTATCTATGGGTAGTACCGCCCATTTTGAGGAGGATAAGAAAGAGTTAGCATAAGAGGTGCATAGACTTGCATGAATAGGAGTTTGACTAATGGATTCCACAGAAGGAGAAGTAGTGGTAATGAATGGGGCTGAATCATCATTTGTGTCAGAAGTGAAAGAAAAGCAAAACCAAGATCCTTTATTGTTTGAATTAAAGGCAAGTGTTCATAAGCAAAAAGTGATGACTTTTGAACAAGGGGGAGAGAGTGTTTTGAGGTATCAAGGTGGATTGTGTGATTGATTTCAAGGGTAATTGAGATGATCACATACCTCTTATTGAGTTGCTTACTATAATAGTTACCATTGTAGCATCCAGATGGCTCCTTACGAAGCTCTTTATGGGAGAAGATGCAAATCTCCTATTGGATGGTTTGAAGTTGGTGAAGCTTGGTTGATAGGACCAGACTTAATTCGTCAAGCTATGGAGAAAGTAAAAGTTATTCAAGAAAGATTGAGAACAACCCAGAGTCGTCAGAAATCCTACACTGATGTTAGGAGAAGGGAGTTAGAGTTCGAAGTAAATGATTGGGTTACTTGAAAGTTCCCCCCATGAAGGGCGTTGTGAGATTTAGTAAGAAGGTGAAGCTTAGTCCCCGGTATATTTTCCCTTACATAATATCCAAGAGGGTTGGCAAAGTAGCTTATGAGTTAGAGGTACCACAAGAGTTAGGAGTAGTTCATCTGGGATTTCATGTTTCCATGTTGAAGAAGTGCATGGGCGATCCTCTATTGATCATACTAACTGAAGATATTGGGATCAAGGATATGAAGAAGAGATATACACATCTCTTTGAAATCGGAGAAATTCCAGAACAAGGTACTAATCCTTTTCTTGGTATTTATTTATTAGATTACCATTTTGTAATTGCTTTGCTTGTTAGGTGTCTGAGCTGAATATTAAATGTTACACCCTTAGCCTACTAAGAGTAATCTCATTCAAGGATGAATGTTCCCAAGGGGGAGATATTGTAACATCTCGTAAATTGAAAGAACTAGAAAGAGCTAGAATTAGAAAGAGTGATTTTTGGAAATAATAAAAATATGGAAAATTGGTTAAGTTAAGTTAAGTTTGAGTTTTGGTCAACCTCAAACAGACATAACTCCTAGCTCAGGATGAGTTAGGTGTACTTCCTGGTATGGTTGGAAATCTCTTGGAATAATCCTTCCAACGCCGCAAAATTTGCGCGATTCCGAGTTTGTATGAGTGAGATATGCCCTTTGGAAGTTGGGCTGTTCAAATAAGGAAATGTCCAATCCGGATTTATAAAGGGTGTTTTGGTCTTTTCCATACCCTATTATTTTAATTCGTTTTTGTTGAATTAATTAAGGGTCAAAACTTAATTGGTTCAGTTTAGGCAATCGGAGATTATGCTAGGATTTTTGGAGAAAGAACGCAAGAGGAGAAAAGAGGAGAAAGAGCAAAGTTCGTCGTTCTTGAAGTTTTAGCTTGTGGATTTCGACAAGGATTAATCCCTAAAGAGGTATGTGCGATCACATAGCATTGGGTTAGTTCACCCACTCGCCCGACTTGATTCAATTTCAGCAAAGTATATTGATTTAAAAGTAAATCCCTTGAATTCTAAATAAAGTTTGTTTGAATCCTTATGGGTTGTGTTGTTGGAGTTTTCTTGAGATTGATTCACGTTGTTATTTGTGTTTCGAGTAGAATCTGATGTTATTTGCGGGTATAGACGATTCTAAGTGTTTGGGGAAAGAATCAACAGAGTTTAGAGGGTTTAGAGTTGGAAAACGAAGAAGAAATTTTGTCGGGCAAATCTGGGCAGTGTCTCCGCATCACGGACCTGCTCCACAGATTTGGGAAAAATCATTTCGCGGAGCGGAGCGGTCACGGACCGTTCTGCCTCGAAATTTGTTTTCGAACAAAAAATTTATACTTCTCTGCATCGCAGACCCACCCTCAGACAGTGATTTCTTGATCTTTTCTCATGTTTAGCTATCTAAAATCATTCCTAAACATCATGAGATCTTTCCTATCACAAATCACAATCCTTGAATCCATAATTCGATTCGAGGAAAGGTAAGAGTCAAGTCAAGACAGTTAAGAGTCAAGTCAAAAGAAGTTAAGAGTCAAGTCAACAGAAGTTAAGAGTCCAGTCAAGAGAAGTCAAGAGTCAAGTTAAGAGAAATTCATAAAGTTTTCCAAAAGTCTTTTACAAATGTCTTAACTTTGTTTTAAGACTTGAGTTCTGAGTTGAGTAAAGAGTAAAGTTTGAAGTGCATTTCTTCAAAAGAGCATATCGGGACTATGTATTCCCAAAGAGTAAAGGTTTTCACATTTAAACAAGAAAAGAAACTGAGATTTCCAAAAGTGCCTTTGAGCTAGTTTTCAGTAAAGAGTAAGAGTAAAGTTTATTCTTCTAATATTATATGGGAACTAAGAATTTCCAAAGAGTTAAAATGTTTTCACGTTTGAGCAAGAAAGGAAACTAAGATTTCCAAGAGAGCTTTTAAGCTAAGTTTTTGAGTAACTATCTCAAACCAAATAAAGAGTTTTGTTTTTACAAACATATGAGCTAAAGTATATTTTGGGAGTAGTATTGAGCACCGATATGGGGACAAGCTTGGGTTCAGATAACTCACATCTCCATAAATCATGTAGCCATCATGGGTAGTAAAGGATCATACTTTTTAGATGACTCCTTAAGATGCTTTTAGCATAAGCTAGTGAATCCACTAAGTTAAGTAGTTCTATATGATGGCAAAGTATAGGACAGTTCTGGTTGTGTGGGCAAGACGATGTATCACCACTTAGGCTCATAGTGGTGGTTGTCGGTTAGACAATCTCCCATAGAAACTATATTACTTTATTATATGATTAAAGTGGAGTTTGTTATTGCATTTTATTTAACGAACTAATTTGTTTTCTACTGTTTTACAAGCTTTCTATATATATTGCATGTGTTTTATTGCTTTATATTGAGTTAAGTTGTTCAGAAGTTGAGTAAAGCCAAGGTAAGTGTATCTTTCAGATTCTTTTCAAGCTTAAGTTGTGTTTAGCATTCCAACTCGCATACTCGTATATTCAATGTACTGATGTAAGTTGGCCTGCATCTTATTATGATGCATACGCAGGTAACAAGATTCCACATCCAGCGCATCGTTGATCCAGTTAAGCTTCAGAGTTGTTGGTGAGCCTCCTTGCTTCCGAAGGATCCCCTTTTTCTTTACTTTATCATTTTAGTTCATTAGGATTTTGGGGGTATTTTTCCGACATCCATCTCAATTTTAGAGGCTTCATAGATAGACACTCAATTAGTTCATTTGCCTTTATTTTGTTATTGGCTTATGTTTAGATTTTGAGTTGCCATTTTGGCTGCTTATGTTTAGATTTTGAGTTGCCTTTTTGGCTAAGTTAAATGTTTATTTCTAAAACATTATGAGTTTAGTTTGAGAAAGTTGAGTTATCTTGCATTTGAGTTATTTTCTTAATGCTTAAAGTCTTCCGCTGAGTAAGTAAGCCAGGCCAAGGGTTCGCTTGGGGCCAGCAATGGTTCTCAAGTGCCAACCACGTCTAGGGTTTAGGCTGGGGGCGTGACACATGGTGGTGTATTTTTGTAGCTAAACATATGGCTCCCAGTCAGTATGAGTTGACATATTACTCGTGGTTGTAGACTATGGATTAAAGATTCACTTGTAGTCGAAAGGTTTATTTTCAATGTTTGGTACCATTCAACATGAATTATACTACGACTCATGGTTTCAGACTACGAGTCATAGCATAATTCGTACACAAGAGTTCCACAAAAAATCCAGCATCTACGATTGCTATTTCATATGGTCCAACCAAGGGCCATTATGTGCATTTCGTACAAATTTTTTAAAAACCATTGAACTTGTGAGAATAAGGATTACAATTGATTCGATGAATCGTAATCAAGGACTATCAATCTTGGAATCAGTCGTATCCCCTATTCTAAGGTAAATTTTTAGTTATCACCTTTTCAGTTCATTCAATGATTTTATATAATTGAATTTGATACTTAACTTCAATATTTTCATCATCATAACATTGTGTGTATGAACAGAATTACAATTATATGTAATTCTACCCTAGTTAAAGTGAGATTGCAAGAATTTAATCTATGAAGAAATTGTGAAAAACAAATTTCATAACGTACTTTAATTTTTTATTGGGGTTTGGAATTTGTTTCCACTAGTCAAAATGATGTTTTTGGTTGAGCACTTGTGTTCTTAAGAGGAACAGACTAAGGGGTTTGGGGAATATATCATAGTGATTAGAGTGATTGTGGGTTGAAGTGTGGTTCATGGAGTGAGCCATAAGGAGATATGACGCATTGATTTAAAATGAGTAGATAGTAATAGGGTCAGTGGGTATTGAATTTTGGGAAAAAAGATTAATAAGGTCTGGTAAAATGTTAGGGTTTTATTTTCATTGGCAAAGCTAGTTGTTGATCATAACCTGTGGTTATTTCCACGGGTCGTACTATAAGAGTTACAACTCAAGGTTAAAAAGAACTAACCTGGGACATATGGAGTCATGGTACTAATCCTAGTTTGACCTACTATTTGTTCCATTATCCATAGGCTATAAACCTTCTTCTTAGGTACCATGAGTCAGGGTATGGACCATATGATCATGTTACAAGTTGTATTACCTAACTTGTGGAAAACTTTAGAGAATATGTGTTGCTTTGGTTTGGATTGGTGAATTTCACGACCCATACCTTGGAGTAGGTATCATGAAACCAATCAAAAGACCTCCCATTGAATCTTTCCCTTTTAGATTTCCTTAAAAAAAAAAGGGGTACTACGAGTCGTGCAACCATACTATGGGTCATACTGATAACCCTCAACTACACTTTATCCAATTCTAAGTGTAGAAAATTGCAGCCTAGTATAAACCCAAAGAAGAGTTGTGGTCGATCCCACAGAGAGTGATACTGCAGAGAATTCAATTACGAAGTGAAAGGCATGTTCTAATCGGTTGTAGGAATAGAAATTATTGAAACCATTAAAGTAAATTAAAGGGGTTGACATCTAGTGTCAAATGGGGGGATTTGATTTGTCGACTAACAACTACGAAAAGAGGGGAGTAATGAAGTAGAAAGGGATAATTTAGGATGTGATCGATTAATTGCCAATTTCGCTATACGGGTGATTACTAATTACCAAAAGTCGCTTAGTCTTAGTGGGTATGCTAGACTTTAGATGTAATAGCCATCTCTCGATCAACTATCACAAATCAAGCGAGTTCTCTCGAACCTCGACAAGCATCACAAATTTAAACAACCCAAAACATCAATTTGCCTACTTTCTCGAGTTAGATAGGTAGGATCAAATTAAGACTCACACTCTCGATCTGAATCCACAACAACCCAATTACTTCAATTATCAATTGATAACCTTAATACTAAAACCTCTTTCTCAAAAAAGCATAAAATACTAGACTTAAACTTCATTTGCAACTACAATTCATGAGTTAAGACTCAATTATCAATCGAACCCGCTTCAAAACAACAATTAAATCAGTAGTTACAAACCCCCATAAGCTAATTAAGACAATTAATCACATAATCACATCCCCAAGAATGGGATTTTTAGCCACACATTATAAAAAGCATGAAAATGTTACCAACTATATTCTCCATCAGCTTCGTAAAAAAAATCCAAGTCTTCACAATGCTCCAAATTAACTTAGAATCAAAACCCAACTTAAACTTCTACTTAAAAACTCTAAGAACAATGTTTAGAATAAAAGTCTTAAGGTAAAAACTCTCAAACACTCAGAAGAGTTGATCAAAATTTTGGAACTATTAAAATCTTTTAAAATTTCGCATTTATACTCTTCCAGATTTTCAGCTTTTGGACCAATCGATGGAGTTAGTCGAGCCTCGCCGACCATGTCGGCGATGCGCCAAGTGGTCCTCTCCATCGCCGTCTTGTCTTGCCTCTTCACCATTCAAAATCTGTAACTTTAGGAGATCAGAATCATTGTCGCCGATCCGTTCGGCGGTTCACTGAAAGTTCATTTTCCTCGCCGAGTTGGAATTTTCCCTAGGGTTGGCACGCTGTATATTTCGGTGAGCTGAAGTGCCACTCGGCGACTTGCTGATTGGTCTTGGCGATTGTCAGCTTTTTCACCTTCTCCGCTCCTTTTTGGCTGGTAATGTCCTTGCCTTGCTCTTTTGCCTTCATAGCTGCGAATTAGCATTTAAAAATCATTTTAGAGCACAAAATAGACATTGAGGACACTAATACTATGAATAACAAGCCCTAAATGAGTCGAAATCTCAAACTCATCAACACCCCCAACTTAAACTTTTGCCTGTCCTGAAGTAAAATACAAGAGCAATTAGTTCAACAAGGATATCTACAAACAATGCTATTCAAGACTCAATATGAATGCACACAAGTGGTTCAAACTACTCATGCAATGTTCAATTGTGCACTCTAAGTTTCAAACTGTGACTAACCATTATTAAATAGAACTCAAGCTCACAATGCTTGCTTCAAAAGCCAGTTCAAGCTCAACAAAAGCATTCAAATTCCCTCACACCAAGAATAATTTTATCCTCACACAAAACCATCAACAATTTAGAATTTCAGAATCAAAAGCAACTCTCATGCTCCCAAAGATAAGAACATGCATGAATCTACCCATATGCTTGCCTGTATTTTCTAATCAACATTACTTTCAGCTCACTTAAGATCACAAAGGTCTTTCAAGGCTTTTAACGGGGCTGAGGGTAAAGATATGATCATTTTGATTTAGTGACTTCTACCTTCATGAAGTATGGCCTGCATTTCACTTTTTTCCTTCTCTGATACACTTTATGATTTTCACAATCCACCCTATGTTCTTTTAAGCATGACTCATTGGATACCCCATTTCTTTTGTCCATTTCTCAAACTTTATTTCAACTATTCCTTTTTTTTTTAAACTTTCACATTTCCCTTTTCTATTTTCTCTTTTTATTTTTATATGGAGGGGTTCCATCTTTTTCAGCATGATCCTTCAAGGGCGAATTTCTCAAACTTCTTGACTTTCCTCCTTTTTCACCACACCCCAACTTAGGCTTTTGGCCTATGTTGGTTATTCAAACAAAGCAATGCTTCATGAAGGTTAGAGGTGATGGGACAAACAGGTCGACGTTGTTCAAGTTTTATTCAAAGAAAAGGGTAGGCTCAAATGATGCCAATCTTTTTTCGCACTCTCACAAGGCGGTCACATAAAAGCAACTTTTTGTTCACTCTTCAAAATATTTGCCTAAGATCTTCTCTGTCACTTGCTTTCATTAGTAAATTGGACTAAAAGGTCAAATTATAGGTATTACCAAACACATATTTCAAGGAAATCTCACCGCACATGGCATTCAACACAATCATCAAACAAGACTCTACAATTTACAGCTAGCATGCATGATCATCACAAGAGGTCAACTAAAAAACCGTCTTAGTCACAATGAGATGCTATGAGTTCACACTTGACTTATGCAACTCAATTTGCCTCATTGGAGCCGCACACACATATTGTTCAATCGAGAGCACTATTCAACTCATTGATATTGATCACAACCGACACTCAAAATTACAAGAGAACAGCCACATTCACACACATCAAGAGGTAGTAATTTTTTTAAATTGGTTTAAAACCAACATTAGCATTAAAAACAATGGATCAAAACCAATATATACCAACAAAAACCAACAGTCACATAACCACGAAAACAACAAAAATATCCATAATAAAGCCCAAAAGATGTAGGTATGGAAATACCTCACCCCGCCAAACTAAACTAGCAATTGTCCTCAAACGCCAATAAATTAAGAGTCTAAAAAGGAAATAGAAAGAGAGTCAAAAATCCTCCTGCCAGGCTAACTTTAGGGTGAACTCTGCATGTTTGTACCTCCATGTAACTCCGTCT
Organism: Solanum piurae; assembly: GCA_029582685.1. Lineage (NCBI taxonomy): Eukaryota > Viridiplantae > Streptophyta > Magnoliopsida > Solanales > Solanaceae > Solanum > Solanum piurae. The sequence goes on from JAJOOO010001037.1 coordinate 11,970, forward strand.
GTCTGGGCATCAGTGCCCGGATTTATATCATACTTCGCTCCACTGGTGCCCACTATATAAGTGTCCCTCAAAGATGCCTCTACAAGAGTTTGGACCATTGCTCCCTAGAGGTACTATAAATCCTCATAGACCACTGCATCTCAAACACCCAGCTCCTCCTCATTGGTCTCAGCCTCAGACTCATCATCTGCATTATCCCTAGCAACATCTCCGATCATAGTAGCCAGAGGAATCTCAAAAATGGCTGAGAACTCTGTACTCGAAACCTCCAGAAGATCCATAGTGTTGAAGAATATCGAGAAATCGGGGGATTTCAATTCATCCAGATCACGTCGCAGCCCAACAATATCAGCCTTCAAGGCCTCCACATCTTTTGAAACACCATGTCCCTGCTCACAACCCTTCATTCTCACAGTGAGGGTAGCTAGTTCTAATCCATGGGCATCGATCATTTCCAGTGCTCTCTCAACTCAGCCTTGATAGTGGCTAAGGCAGCAGCTATCGCCCTCTCAATTAGCCCAGGAACAACGACATCTACCCGGGAGGCAAGAACATCATCAGACTGGGCCAGGTGGCACATCCTATATAACATCGCCTAGGTAATCGCGAGTCGGGAAGAAGCAGCAGTAGTAGGAGGGGGAGCAGTAATACAACCAGAAGGAATAGAATTAGAAGTGCCAGGGGTACATGTAGGCTCTCTGGCCTGAAGGGGAATGATTTCCTCTGTCGGCAATATCTGTTCATCAACTACCGGGGAAGCATCCACCGGTTCAACTCTCCTCCTATCAGCCTCATCCCTTTTATACTCGGCCTTTGTCTTTTAGATGTCAGTAGAGAAAGTTGGAGTCACTTTCACATCAGTCTTAGCAATCAAAGAAACACAGGCCCGCCTGCTGATTAACATTTCAAAGAAACTTCATCCAATTCTAAGTGTCAACGATCGTTTGTCAGTACATACCCCAACCAAATGAGTTGGGGTCGATCCCACAAAGAGTAGCTTTCTTTTGAATTCAAATATGATAGTATGATAGTGACCTTTGCAGCTGAACAAATGTAATACTTAAAAGTCTAGCAGTCAGATTACAGGATATTATTACCAACCCACTTCAACAATCAGTCAAAGAAAAATCAAATAACTAGATAACACTTGGGGAGTTGATTAACCAACTGCTGAATTCAACTTAATAGGTGTACATCATTACCAACAGTGTTAATTCATAGTGGGTAGAATGGACTATAAGTAAAGCAATTTTCTCTCAAACAATTACCTTATTTCCATTGAGTTCTCTCGAACCTCAACATTTTCCATGAGACGACTAGCCCACTTTCTCACCAAATCCACTCTTTCGAGCTAGATACAAAGGCTGAATCTTGAGTTTCACTTTCTCAAGTTGAAACTTTCATGACCCACTACTAAGGATGCCAAATTACTACGTTGGCTCTGTACTTCTCTCTCGAGCAAGCACAAAACTCTGAACTATATTACACTAAACATGCAATAATGAAGTTAAATCACAGTAATCATTCAAACCCATTTCAAATTAACACCAAAATTCACTAATTGATAACACCCATTTAGTCAAATGCAACAATTGGTCACATTGTCAAACCCCCAAAGCTAGGGTTTTAGCCAATAATAGTAAAAAGATGAAATTCAGTACCTGCCACATTTTCCATAGCTGGGTAAATGAAATTTGAAAGTTAAAATTGACTAATATCTTCTCTATTACAAAACCCAAATGAAAAACCTTGCTAAAATCGATTAAAATCAACAATGGCAGTGTTTTTGCGCTCAATCTTTTGTTCCTCACATTTTTTGAATGCTTTCTCTTTCTTCCACAAATTAATTTATACTAATTTGAGGTGTATCTTTTTTGGGCATTCGGCGAGGAAAATAGGGCTTCGCCGACCAGTTCGGCGACTCACCGATCGTCCTAGCTTCTCGCCTTCTTTCTTCACATTTCCCTCATCCAGCTACTGTAAATTTAGGCGATCCAAATCAGGATCGCCTTTCCATTCCGCGATGAGCCCTTTGGTATCTTGACTCGCCAATCTGCATCCACATGGATCTCCGTCAGTACTCTTTGGCGACCTAGGAGTCTTTCGCCGATGCAATCGGCGATACGTCGAGAGTAGATGCACTTTGCCAAAATTCCTCCTACTTTGTGCTCAGTGGTCTGTAAATTAAGGTGATCCAATGGTAGTTCGGCGATTCGCCGAATTCTCTCGGTGATCGTCAAGTTTGTTTCTCCTCTCTCTTTTTCAGCTTGTGTTGCCCTTCTTGCCTACTAATGTCCTAGCTTTGTTTCTCAACCCATGTATCTGAAAATCAAGGATTTCACATCAGTTATTGGTGCAAACTAAACATTGGAGGACACTTATTTTATACAAATAAAGCCCTAAATGAGTCTAAGTCTCGGACTCATCAACACCTCCAACTTAAAATTTTCCTTGTCCTCAAGTAAAACTCAAGTTCAACAGTTCAAGAAGGATGCCTCAAACAGTGCTACAAAAGACTCAATCATGAATGCACACAACGAGGCTCAACTTACTCATGCAAGGATCAATTGTGCACTCAAAGATTCAAGTTGTGACTCACCGTTATCAAAATTCTCAAGTTCACACTACCTGCTTCAAATGAAAGTTCAAGCTCAACAAAGGTACTCAAATGCCCTCACAACCAAGAGATTTCATGTTCACACACAATTATTCAACACTCTCCGGAATCACATATGACTCTCACACTCACAAAAATAAACACATGCATGACTTCACCCATAGGTTTGCCCTTATTTTCCAATCAACATTCGTTTCAGCTCACTCAAGATCACAAAGGTATTTTCAAGGCTTATAACAGGGTTGAGTGTAAAGGTATGATCATTTAGGCTCAGTGGCTGCTATCCTCACGAAATGTGGTATGAACATCACTTTATTCCTTATCTTTAACATTTTCACTCATGCTCAAAATTCACCCCATTATTCACTTCTTATGAAATACCGGACACCTCATTTCTTTTGCACTTTTCACAACTTTATTTCACAACTTTTTCATTCTTTTTCTTTTTCTTTCTCTTTTTTTTATATGGAGGGGTTCCATCTTTTTCAACTCCATGAATCAAAGGGGGGCTTCTTCACACTTCTTGATTTACCTTTTCTTTTCACCACACCCCCAACTTAGGCTTTTGTAGCCTAAGTTGGCTACTCAAACAAACCACACTTCATGAGGATTATGGGTGAATGGATAAAAAGGGGTTACAATTTCATCATGTTTCTTCCAAGAAAAGGACAAGGCTCAAAGGGGTTCAAGCAAGATTCACACATCTCACAAGGTTGGCCACAAAAGAGGTGTATTGTCAAATTGTTTCACTCTTCAAAATTGTTACCTCAGATCATTTCAAGAGTTTGCATCACTTAGTCAACCGGACCAACGGAGAAAATTCTAGGTGTCATCACACAAGGTTCACGGTAAGCTCATCAAACATGGCATTGGCACCAATATCAAACAAGACTCCACACTTTAGCTAATGTTCAATGATCATTACAAGAGACTCATTCGATAATAGGCTAGTTACAATGAGATGCACAAAGTTCACATATTGTCTATGCAACTTCATTTGGCCTCATCATAGCTGCAAATTCATTTTTGTTCGATTAAGAGCACTATTCAAGTCATCGGTATTGATCATAATCGATACTCAAATAAATAATTTTTTCGAATGAGTAACGGACTCACTGACCAAACACACACACCCACCAAAATCATTCAACATTTTCCCCAATGTGAGTAGAGAACAGATAATACCAAAAATGAAAAATAAAGATAAACTACTGATATGTAAACACGCAGAGGAAGGTGATAAGAAATCTTCACTAGGCACCCATTTGGCAAAAAATTGTAACAGTAGCTGAACTACTCGACAATTCATCCAATGATCTGGATATCGCCGTTATTTCTAGTATGCAACACGTTCAGGTAGGGGCGAAAAGATGGAATTGAAAGAGTTCACCTAACCGGTCGGCGCTTCACATAATGGCCATGCAACCTCACCGAATGATCCATTGGGTTAGGTCATCAGTGTTGGGGCAAAAGGGAGGAGAAGGTCGGGTCGCCCAATCACTTCAGCGAGTCGCCGAGTGATGAAGTTTCCCCGCCTAATGTTCCAGTATTTCAGCTCCATTTTCAAAGTCCAGAAGGCGGAATAGGTCCGGCCCGCCAAACAGATTCAGTGATCCGCCAATGGTATCTTCACCTCGCACAATTTCTTGCACCTGCAAAATCAGCGCATATTATTTGAAATACTAACACTTGGGTTGCCTCCCAAGAAGCGCCTTTTTTAACATCGTGGCACGACGTTGAAATGCTCTCAAGCATCTTCCAGATACACCACTTCAATCACATAAATATCTTGGCATTCGCCAAAATACAACTTCAAGTGTTGCCCATTCACTTTGAATGCAAGTCCTCTTTACCTTAGACTTCAATAGCACCATTTGTGAACACCCGTGTTACTCTAAATGGACCTGACCATTTGAATTTGAGCTTTCTCGGAAAGAGTCTGAGTCGAGAATTATATAGTAACACCTAATCTCCTACTCTGAACTCCCTCTTAAAGATTTTAGAATCATGCAACTTCTTTATCTTTTCCTTGTAAAGAGATAAACTTTCATACGCTCTGAACCTGAATTCGTCCAACTCATTTAGCTGATCTACTCTTTCTTTTGATTTCTTTGCCCAGTCCAGATTTAGAGCTTTCAATGCCCATAATGCTTTGTGTTCAAATTCAACCAGTAAGTGGCAAGATTTTTTGAAGACTAGCTGATACGGAGACATAAAAATTGGTGTTTTGTATACAGTGTGATACGCCCACAGAGCATCATCAAGCTTTCGAGACCAATCAGTCCTATTTGCATTCACCGTCTTTGCCAAGATACTCTTGATCTCCTGATTTGATACTTCAACCTGGCCACTAGTTTGGGGATGATATAAGGTTTCTACTTTGTGTTTCACTCCATACTTGCTCAATGCGGATGCAAAATACTTGTTGCAAATATGGGATCCCACATCACTAAAAATAGCCTGAGGAGTACCAAATCTAGCAAAGATGTAGCATTTTAGGAATTGAACAACACTTTTCCCTTCGTTGTTCGGAAGTGCAACAACCTCCACCCATTTAGAGACATAATCTACTGCCACCAAAATGTACTTATTACCAAACGAACTCACAAATGGGCCCATGAAATCTATTCCCCAAACATCAAATAGCTCAACTTCTAAAATGGGTGTCAGAGTCTACTCGTGTCTTCTAGACACTCCACCTTGTTTCTGACATTGAGTGAACTTCTTAACAAACTCATGAGCATCTTTGTAGAGGGACGGCCAGTAGTAACCACTTTGAAGAACTTTAGCAATTGTACGTACACCACCATCACGATTCCTAACTGGTGAAGCGTGACAAGTATGGAGAATTTCGATCGCTTTTTCCTACGTAACACATCTCCTAATGATATGGTGTGCACACTCTCTGAATATATATGTTTCATCCCAAAAGAACTTCTTAACATCAAACAAGAATCTCTTTTGTTGGTAGAAGTTTAGTTCTTTCGGCATTAATCCACATACTACGTAATTGGTAAAATCAGCATATCCAGGAGATTGTTGGAGAGTTATCGTGAATACTTGTCCATCGGTAAAGGCACCATTTATGTCTAACTCCAGCTCGTCATTTTCCTTGCCTTCCAATCTTAATAAGTGGTCAGCCACCTGATTTTCACAACCTCTCCTATCTTTGACTTCAAAGTCAAATTTTTGCAGCAGTAGCACCCACCTTATCAATCATGGCTTGGCATCCTTCTTTGCCATGAGATAACGCAGTGCAGCATGATCAGTGTGAACAACTACTTTAGTGCCTAGAAAGTATGCTCGGAACTTCTCAAACGCATATACTACCACAAGTAATTCTTGTTCTGTAACTGTATAGTTACGTTGAGCAGCATTTAGAGTCTTACTTGTGTAGTAAATGGGGTGAAATAGTTTGTTGCGTTTTTTCCCCAACACGACACCTAATCGGGACTAATGTAAAATCGGAGTGGAGATCAAATTTTTTTCAAGCACTTGAAGGCCACCATGCAAGCATCATCAAAGTGGAATTTCACCTCTTTGTCCAAGAGTTTGCAAAGAGGGTGTGCAATTTTTGAGAAGTCTTTGATGAACCTCCGGTAAAAACCGGCATGCCCCAAGAAACTATGAATACTCTTCATCGAAATTGGTGGTGGTAACTTTATCAACCTCCAGCCCTTTTTGCGACATTTTGTGACCAAGAACTATACCTTCCCTAACCATGAAGTGGCTTTTTTCCCATTTTAGGACCAAATTTGTCTCTACACATCTTTGAAGAACTTGTCCCAAGTGTGCTAAACATGCTTCAAAAGTGTCATCCATGAAGACTTCCGTTGAATACTCTACCATATCAGCAAAAATAGACAGCATGCAATGTTGAAATATTGTCGGAGCATTACATAACCCAAACGGTATCCGTTTGAACACAAAAGTTCCATATGGGCAGGTGAAGGTGGTTTTCTCTTGGTCTTTCAAAGCGATGGAGATTTGGTTATAACTGGAGTACCCATCCAAAAAGCAATACCAACCACTCTCTAAAAGTCGATCAAGCATTTGACCCATAAACAGCATGGGGAAGTGATCTTTTTCGGTCCACGAGTTTAACTTCCGATAATCCATGCATACTCGCCATCTGGTCACCGGTCTCATAGATACAAGTTTCCCCTTTTCATTTGGGCCTACTGTGATGCCTCCCTTTTTCAGTACACATTGCACCGGACTTACCCATTTGATATCCACAGTAGGGTAAATCACACCTGCATCCAACCACTTTATTATCTCCTTTTTCACCACCTCCTGCATCGGTAGGTTCAATCTCTGTTGATGTTCAACACTCGGTTTACAATAACTATCAAGCTGAACTTTATGAGTGCAAATGCCGGGAGGAATTGATACGATTCTCACAAGAAGAATCACAAAATCAGCGGAAACAAAAGAAAGATAGAAGAAGACATACAAGATAAGAAACATTTGGCAACTAAAGGATGTATTAAATCCAATAACCTCCAACTTCGATCCTAACAAGCACCTAATCCAGATAAATAGATAGACACAAGAAAAGGAAATCAAAAGCAACCTAAAATGATGTTAAACCTAAAGACCTCAATCGATTAATCCACAATCAAGCACCTAACTCTTACGAAGACCTCAAGGGAATCAATATCCCAAGCAACCCTCGTTTCTAAGCAAAGATCAACAAAAGCTTGAAACCAAGCTCTCAACACTCACACAAGGAGTTCAGGTTTTTAACCATTTTCAACAAAACAAATCTACCCTAAAATGAACCCCTAAAGGCCTATTTATAGTTCTAGGCATTATTACATATATGGGCCAAAAAGTGACCCAAAATGGCCAATGGGTGAGCTAAGTCGGGGTCGCCCAATCCTCTTGGCGAGTCGCCGATCTGAGCTTCACCTTGGCTCCCCTTCCTTGATGGCTACTATAAATTTTGGCAGTCTTGGGGTCCATTTGGTGACGCGCCGAATGCTCTCTATGCTCGTCGAATGAGCAGCCTGGCTCGGTATTTCCTTGGGCCATTAGGTGATCTGGTGGTCATCGCCCAAGCCATTGGGCGATGTGCCAAGTGGACATGCTCGCCCGAAGTGACAGTTTTGGCAACTGTCTTTCCTCCATGCTCCAAGCTATCTTCCACACAGGGTGTTGCTCAGCTGGGAGTTCCTCCGGAGCGCATTTCTCAACCCCACGAACCTCCATCCTCGAGAACGATCCATCAATACATTGAAGTTCGTGAATGGATAATTTGGAGGCAATCCATAATGTATCATTCTCCCCTTGTTGAAAAGGATTCGTCCTCGAATCCATACCTCGCAAAACCATAGGGAGAGAAAACAAGAACAAGATCATCATGGCATGAGGGTTAGCATTAGCAATATAAAGTTCAATACCATGCCAAGGATGCACAACTTTTACATATAACCAAGCATCACAAATATCAACCAAGTGTTTGTAATCCATCAAAGTAATATATACTTGGCTACGTAAGAAACATTGACAAAGGGGCAAAGCGAAGGAACCAATACAGTTAAACAACTTCATATGTAAGCCCTCATTGGTCTACTTCCAAACAAGCACAAGGCCTCATTTATGTCAAGTAGGACATAAACATTCTCAAAACTAAGTGCAAGGGCATAAACAAAGTTAACCCAACTTAAGACTCCATTCAATGCATTAGCTAACTTCAAGAATGTAATTATTCCCAATTCATGAGCTGGGTCCAATACAAAAGTATCCCCCACACAACTTGGCAAACAAACCTCATTCAAGCACAAAGGATCAAATAATAACACCAAGTACGAATCACAATAAAGAAAGAGGGTGTTACTACCATACCCATCACAATTTAGATCAACACTGAGGTCAAATGGGAAGGAAAAATATAGCATCGAGTCAAGGAGACTCTCATTTTCCCCATTGATTCCACTATTAACATAAAATATAGTACCCACACAAATATGAGTATCATCATATGCAAATAGATAATAGAAAAAGGTGTCATGCTCACTAGGGACATCTAAGGTTTTCTCATATGTAATATCACAACTAGGTTCAAGGATCCTAGCGCACATCACTTTACAAGAAGGAACACACAAAGACATCATGGCAAATTTAAAATAAACTTCACCTTCTCTCAACAAAGAACTCCTACCCCTATAAAATGTACAATCGATAAGATCATACTCAAAGCAAGAGTAAAGAAAGGGACTTAGGAAACTACCCTTCCCCGTACACAATGTAGGCTCCTCAATTGGATTGTAAATCCTCAAGAACTTTCCATCGTAGGGAAAGGTGTCAACAAATCCATCCAAATGATACTTGTCATCTTGACCAAGAATCACTACACAAGTGCCACAATTTAATTCACTATCGGGGTCAAATGGAAAGGAGATCTATGGACTTGGATCAAGTACTTCTCCTTTTGCCCGATTGGCACTCTCATTTTCGAACATCATACTCCACTCAACAGCATGAGCATCATCATATGTAAACAAGTAATAGAGAAAGGTGTCTCAAAAATCAACCTCTTCTAGGATGTTTTCATGTGTATTACTACCAATAGGCTCAAAAGCATTGGTCATACTATCAAGGAGTGAAACGCGCCAAGAAGAAGAAGTAACGGGAAAGCATACACCACCTTCCTCCTCATCACATTCCTTCCACACAAGAGTACTCTCATCTTCCAAGAAGAGATTTTCATCTTTGGGAGGGAAAGCCTCACACCATAGTGGGTTACTATAACAAGTATAGCTAGCTCTCAAGATTCACACCACTAGGTACATCACTAGGAGTGATTTCATCATCTTCCTTAAAGAGGGAATTATCAACCACTAGGGAAGAATTAAAACATGCAAGTTCACCCTCAAAAAGACACATATCGTCTTTCGAAGTACTTTCAAGCACATGATCTCTATGAGCAAAGCAAGCAATTGGATCAGCCACAAAAGACATGCTCAAAGAGTCACTTCTAATAAGATGATAAACATTCTCATTAGTGCCACCAACTTGAGGTTCCTTAATCACATTACAAGGACCTTCAACTAGTGAACTACACTCACAAACAGGTTGATCAACACAATCATTAAAAAATAATGAGCTAGCATTAAAAGCATAGGTGTCAACACTAGGTGGACACAAATTGACCTTACTAGAAGGATCAATGCGGTCATCAATAGGATCAACTAGTGTATCCACATTATCAACACATGGTAAAGAATCAGTAGGCCCACATAAAGACAAGCTAACATTCACACTTTGTTCATTTGCAATGGCAAAAGTATTAAGATTAGCTATTGTACCTTGACGCCCGCAAGAAAGATCTTCTTTACCTTGGATGTTGGAACATCCCGTTAGTGCATCCATCACACCTTTAATTGTAGGCTCTATGGCTGGAACTTGTGTTCCTCCATTTTTCATGCTTGTACCTACATAAGAATCCTTACCAAGTTAAGGATGAACAAATTTGTTAGATTGAGATTGTGGCAACCCTCTCACTTCACACCTCTCAATATCTCTTTTTTCCACTCTAAGGCTGCCACCTTGCTTTCCCTTACTCCTCTCAATCTTTTGTCTCTCACTTTTCACCTTAGGAAGAGGAAATAGATGTGTTCCCCAATGATCCACAACACACTTGTACCCATTCTGCTCGTTTAGGACCCTATGTTCAATAAACCAATTGGCCCCCAAACTTAAGTGACAAGAAACCGTGGACATTATATCACACCAAATCTCCTCATAATTTTTGCCGCGTGTGAAAGAGACTTTTACCCCTTCTGTAACTTTACATGCCTCCATGGTGTATGGATAAGTCCTTTGTAGTCGAGGTAGTCCCAAGTAGTCTACCACTTCTGGAGTGATGTAGTCCAGATTGTACCCATCATTGATGACAAGGTAAAATCCCAAAGCCCCACAAATGCCAACCTTTGTCCTAAGAACTGGTCTTCTCGGATCGACATTGAAAAGCTTTGTGTACCCTTTCGGCACATACTTGAACTTCATCATCCCTTTCAATCCTTCCTATGTCAATGGGTAGGTATTTCCTTGGAGTGTCCGGAGCCTTTCCTCTTGAGTCCACCAACCCAATGCAAGACCTTTCAAATGACCAAGGGCATACAAGGGTCGCTCTAGACTTCTCAAATCATGGCTTTGAAAAATCTTCTCACATTGCCACTCCCAATCAAGATATGCTTCTGGATCACGTCTTCCTTCAAAGATAGGAAAATCAATCCTTTTGGTACTGAGACCCTTGACACATCCCATATGATAGTCACATGGGTCTGAGGCAATTGAGGACATGTTGACTTATAACTCCTTTGTAACTATAAAATGACAACTCACAGAAACAACAAACAACGTTAGCGTTAGTAAAATGAACTCACAATTGCTCGTGTTTACACACCTTTGATTGCCTCTCAAATTGGCGCGGCTAATGTTGAAGATTTCTTATACTCAATTGATCACAAGGTCTCGATTTCTACTCTTGGTCAGAATAGATTTTTATTGCAAGAAGAATGGATGACTTGATTTAAACAAACGGACTTGAATCAATAAATTAACTACGAAGTTAAAAAATATGAATAAAAGAACACAAAGAAAAGGCACTAACAAAGAAGTGAATTCAAGAACCAATAATCAACAAGTAGGTAATTACGAGTTGAAAATCAGTTTAGGAATCTTGTCAACGAACTAGAAACAAAAGAAAAGAAAGAAAACTAGGAATTAGAACCTAAGCTTAAAAAGGGTCATAACACGCATTTCCAATCGCCAAATGGCTTGTTTTCTTCGCCTAACGTGAAGTTTAACTCACCAACTTGAAGATAGACTCGCGAAACTTGAAAATTGGACAAGGCAACTCGGCGATCTTGGTGGAATTTTGGCGATACGCTGAGTGGATTCGGCGAACCGGGCTTAGCTTGCCGAAATTTCCAGTAGACCCCTCCAAAACAAGGTCATCTAGGCGACCTAGCTACCCAAAGGGCGAGGCACCAAGTGGACTAGGCGAGCCAAGTTGAGGCTCGCCCAATGTCCCTTCGCTGCAACTGAAAGACTCTGAAAAAATTGAACCTTTGTCCCCCCTGCCTTGGGGTTTTAGTATTTACCCTTTTTGGTCAATTCCCCTTTAAAAAACACTTTTGCTCTTTCTCTTTCTTCCCCTTTTGGATCAAACACCTTCTTTTCAAAGGTTCCCTTCCTTGAAGGTTTGAATGTTCTTCAAGAACTTCAAGAACACTATGAAGACCCAAAATAAAACCACGAAGATTTTTATCTCCGAATTTTACGAAACTTTAGGTGAATGCTCTCCTTGATATAGGGAACAAACCCCAATACTTTTTAGCACTCAATTCCTTGCCAAAACTTCCACATTTCAAAACCCACTTCGTCTTCTTCAAAGCTTCTTCAACCAACAATGGTGGAAACCTTAATAGTGAACCAAACCCTTTCAAATCTCAGACCTAGACTCGATATAGGTTAGGGAACACTAATCTAACCTTGGAAACTCCAAAGAAGACTCAAATCAACAAAACCAATTTCAGAATTTCTTCAAAAATGAGTTTGAACATTTTATTTTTTTTCGTAACAAACCCAAGACTAGAATCGTAGGAACGATACTAAGCTCAGCTCTAATACCAAATGATACGATTCTCACAAGAATAATCACAAAATCAACGAGAAAAAAAAGATAGAAAAAGAGATACAAGATAAGAAACAATTGGCAACTAAAGGATGTATTAAATCCAATAACCTCTAACTTCGATCCTAACAAGCACCTAATCCGGATAAATAGATAGACAGAAGAAAAGGAAATCAAAAGCAACCTAAATGTATATTAAACCTAAAGACCTCAATCGATTAATCCACAATCAAACACCTAATTCTTACGAAGACATCAAGGGAATCAATATCCCAAGCAACCCTCGTTTCTAAGCAAAGAACAACAAAAGCTTGAAACCAAGCTCTCAACACTCACACAAGAAGTTCAGGTTTTTAACCATTTTCAACAAAACAAATCTACCCTAAAATGAAACCTTAAAGGCCTATTTATAGTTGTAGTCATTATTACATAGATGGGCCCAAAAGTGACCCGAAATGGCCAATGGGCGAGCTAAGTCGGGTTCGCGCAATCCTCTTGGCGGGTCACCTATCAATCGGCAATCTGAGCTTCACCTTGTCTCCGCTTCCTTGATGGCTACTGTAAATTTCGGCGGTCTTGGGGTCCATTTGGTGACGCGCCGAATGCTCTCCATGCTCGTCGAATGAGCAGCCTGGCTTGGTATTTCCTTGGGCCATTAGGTGATCTGGTGGTCATCGCCCAAGCCATTGGGTGATGCGCCAAGTGGACATGCTTGCCCAAAGTGACAATTTTGGCAACTGTCTTTCCTCCATGCTCCAAGCTATCATCCACACAGGGTACTACTCAGCTGAGAGCTCCTCCAAAGCGCATTTCTCAAACCCACAAACCTCCATCCTCGAGAATGATCCATCAATATGTTGAAGTTCGTGCATGGATGATTTGGAGGCAATCCATATTGTATCATGAATGCCCACTATGTCAGTGATAGTCCAACCTATAGCTTTTATATGCCTTCTCAACACCTCAAGGAGAAATTTTACCTGCCATTTAAGAAAGTCAGCTACAATGATCAGCGGTAAAGTGTTATTTCCCCCCAAGAAATCATATCGGAAATGGGAGGGCAGTACTTTCAACTCCAGATTCGGTGGTTCTTCTGTTGAAGGCTTTGCGAGAGGACTTTCTCAATTTTTTAGATCAATGTCCAACTTTAATGGAGTCTTTGAATATTCCCCCATGCCTGAAAGAGCAGCTACTACCTCTTCGTAGCCTTGAATTTCAAACTTGTCATAGTTAGCGAGCACGGCCTCAAGTGGTTCACTTATACACATCAAATGGCTCACACTAGCCACTACCTCATCAATAACATCAACAGTAGAAACCACATGAATATCGCTTGGGTGTTTAATTGACTTACAAATATTAAATGTTACTTCATCTTCGTTCACCCTGAACTTCAGTTCTCCGCTTTCAACATCCATCAATGCTCTCCCGGTTGCCAAGAATGGTCTTCTAAAAATGATGAGAATTTCAGCATCCTTTACCAAGATGCCTTATAGTATCCCCATAGGATGCTTAATTTATTGGTCCGCCATCATGAGTCTCATTGTTGTGTCTTTCAGTTCACCCAACCCGAGTTGTTTATACATTGCATATGGCACTAGGTTGATGCTTTCTCCCAAATCGCATAAGGCTTTGGCAAATTGGAGCATGCCGATGGTGCAAGGGATGGTAAACGCTCTGGGATATTCTTTATTTTTTATCAGCTCCTTAGTCATAATTGCACTGCAACTATGAGAAACTTTGATTGTTTCAGAATCGAAGCTCCTTTTTTTGTGACTAACTTCTTCATAAACTTGGCATAACCCGGCATCTCCAACAATGCCTTTACTAGAGGGAGATTAATCGATATGTCTTGAACACTGATAAAAACTTCTTGAACTTATCATCCTCATTCTTCTTCTTGAGGTGTTGAGGAAATGGAGGAGATATTTTGGGTAAAGGTTGCACAACTTTTGGGATTGGATTGTGTTTCTCCACATCTTTTTGTGGCCCTTTGGCAATGCTTTGATGGATGGGTATTTCTTCTTCCTTCATACCCTTGTCTTCTTCATGTATTTGAGCTTCTTCATTGCCTGTCACATCGCCTATCGCCACCTTTTCACTATGAGTAACCACAGCCAGACCTCTATCATCATCTTCCCTTATTATTTTTGGTTCCAATTGTGCTGAAAGTAAACTCAACTGACCTTCAAATAGCTTGATTGCATCTGCGTGAGAGTTCAATGACAAAAAATCAGCTTTTTTTCCTTTTTACAAATCATTTGAACCTTCAGATTTACCAAGGATGCGTGACAGCAAATCATTCACCCGGGGACTACTTGCACTCCCTTTTGACTTTGGGCTCTCGCTTGATTGAGTGTGGTCCTTTTAATGGTGATCCTCCATTTTCCAATAATCATTTTGCTTGACCCATTCTTGATAGCATCTTCTTTGTTCTTCCTCCTTGTGATAGTTCCAACCTTGATTTCCACCTCGCTGTAAATAGCGTGGGTAGAAACCCTCCTCATATTTCTTGGAATTCCAACCTTGATTCTTCTCCAGTTTTGAATAATCAGAGGACGAACCCTCCTCGACTATAAACACTCCATTTGGCTTTCTCACATTCTCCAACATATGCTCTTGTAGTAGCTCCATTTGTGCCAATATCTTCTTGATGTTCTCATCCCTTTCTCTTTCCTTATCAAGTTGTTCTTGGGTCATTCTAAAACAAAAAGGAGAGACTTGATCCTCTTGAGTATACCAAGCTTGATTTATTTTCGTCATGTCATCAAGAAGAAACTAAGCCACCTCAAATGATTGCAACATTATTCCCCCTCGAACCAATTGATCAGCTACTCCTTTATTAACTGAATCAAGACTCCGGTAAAAATATTGGAGTAGCAAATCATTTGGTAGCCCGTGAGTTAGGCATTGAAGTAGGAGTTTCTTAAACCTCAATCACGTTTCATGGATGAGTTCACCCTCCAATCGCTTAAAACCTTGAATCTTATCCCAGAGTTTTATCATCCTCGACGGAGGGAAGAATCTTGCATTAAATGTCGTGATAAGCTCATCCCACGATGTGAGAGAATTTTTTGGTAACTTGGCCAACCACATGCTAGCCTCCCTTGTCAGAGATAGTGAAAATAATCTGAGCCGAATTGATTCTTGAGGCACATTATTGAATGAAAACAGGTTGCACACATCTATAAAATTCCTCACATGATCATGTGGATCTTCATGAGTCAGCCCACCATAAATTCCATTCATTTGGAGGAGATGAAGAGTTGTGCTCGTGACCTCAAATGTTGCGTTTCCATTAGTTGATGGTAGGAAAATTGCACCCATTTCACCTGGTTGAGATGGGTTGTACATGCTATTAATATCATCGATACCATCTCAGTGAGCTACTTGGCTACCATCCACTTCTGCTTCACACATTCTTACTTCTATTCAACCTGTTCAACATGAGCACAATGCAACCCTAATATATTCAACTACAGCCAAAAAATTCACAAGTCAAATCTCGCTAAAAGAACTCTAAACAACGTTACTCCCTCGCAGCAGCGACATTTTGATTAACGTTTCAAGACACTTCATCCAATTCTAAGCGTCAACGATCGTTAGTCAGTACATAACCCAACCAAATGAGTTGGGGTCGATCCCACAGAGAGTAGCTTTCTTTTAAATTCAAATACGACAGTATGACGGTGACCTTTGCAGCTGAACAAATGTAATACTTAAAAGTCTAGCAGTCAGATTCCATGATATTGTTACCAACCCACTTCAACAATCAGTCAAAGAACAATCAAACAACTAGATAATACTTGGGGAGTTGACTAACCAACTGCCAAATTCAACTTAATGGGTGTACATCATTACCAACAATGTTAAATCGTCATGGTTATAATGGACTATAAGTAGAGCAATTTTCTCTCGAACAATTACCTTATTTCCATTGAGTTCTCTCGAACCTCAACATTATCCATAAGACGACCAGCCTACTCTCTCACCAAATCCACTCTTTCGATCTAGATACAAAGGTTGAATCTTGAGTTTCACTTTCTCAAGATGAAACTGTCATGACCCACTACTAAGGATGCCAAATTACTACTTTGGCTCTGTACTTCTCTCTCGAGCAAGCACTAAACTCTAAACTATATTACACTAAACATGTAATAATAAAGTTAAACCACAGTAATAATTCAGACTCACTTCAAATTAACACCAAAATTCACTAATTGATAACATCCATTTAGTCAAATGCAACAATTGGTCACATTGTCAAACCCCCAAGGTTAGGGTTTTAGCCAATCATAGTAAAAACATAAAATTCAATACTTGCCATGTATTCCATAGCTGAGTAAATGAAATTCAAAAGTTAAAACTGACTAATATCTTCTCTATTACAAAATCCAAATGAAAAACTTTGCTAAAATCAATTAAATTCAACAATGACAGTGTTTTTGCTCTCTAACTTTTGTTCCTCACATTTTTTGAATGCTTTCTCTTTCTTATACAAATTAATTTATACTAATTTGAGGTGTGTCTTTTTGGGGCATTCGGTGAGGAAAGTCGAGCTTCGCCGACCTGTTCGGCGACTCGCCGATTATCCTAGCTTCTCTTCTTCTTTCTTCATATTTCCCTAATTTAGCTACTATAAATTTAGGTGATCCAAATCAGGATTGCCGTTCCATTCCACGATGCGCCCTTTGGTATCTTGACTCGACAATTTGCATCCACATGGATCTCCATCAGTACTGCTTGTCCCTCATGGCCATCTCCTTCTCTATGATCATGCTGAGGTTAAGTCTCTCCCGATCCATGATGAAGCCCAACAAAGCAGCCTTCAGATGCTTGAGTATCAACTCATTCTGTGATGGCATCAATGTGTTGCTAATGAACCCAAACCAATATCTTGCAGCCACATTTAGGTCCTTCTTGTAGTGTCTAATATCAACGGTTCCAACAAACGTTTCAAGTCATCGAGGGTATTCTTTTGTATCTGGACCATTAAGTAATGAATCACATTGACCGTACAGCCGAGCTCCTCATTGATGTCGGTACTGCTGCATTTCACCTTCCGGCCCCGCACCACTACATGATTGACCGGTCTGAATGAGCTGGCCTCCGTCCTTCCTTTAGGGACCAGCTTCACATATTCGATATAAAACTCCCAAACCCAAGTAGGAATATAGGAGCCACGGGGCTTGGTGAAGATTTTGAACTTGTGGAACTTAAGAATGTTCCACACCTCTGGGTACCGGTCTACAACACCATCTGTAGACAACCATTTCTCCTCTAATATGGTCCTTAAACCCTCGACCTCTAGTTTATTTAATCACTGGGTGGGGTGCCTGAATGGGTGGCACTAGAGGAACCTACTAAAAAATAGAAGCAGGAGGTGGAAGAGGAGTAGGTGGCACTGGGATCCTGGTTGGATCATCCATAGCTTTGTAGCATAGCTCTGCTCTCCTAGTCTGAAGAGTCTGATCATCTTCAAGCTCAAATGCAGAGACAGGCGATCTATCTCCTGAATTGCCCTCACCAGCTGACTCGGACGTGGTGAGGTAAGTTGCATAGATACCCTCACTATCAAAGCTCTACACTGCTAGCGTTGGCACCACATGCTCCTTTCCTTTGCCGTTTCCCCCTTTTGGAGGAAGTTTTTCCTGTGTATTTCGCGAGGGTGTATCCCCCTCATTAATGACAATGCCTCTAGACCGCTTACAGGGTGGTTGGTTTCTTCCCGGTACCTTAGGTCTAGCCATTCCTACATACAAAATCAATACGTTAAACTTAATTTGAAAATTTTCAAAGTTATATAACTTTGCAGGAAAGCTCGCCGAGTAGTTCGGCAAGTCGCCGAACCCATTTGGCGAGCCAAGTTGGGCTCGCCGAATGTTCCAAAATAAAATTACTCAGAAATCAGCGTAAGTCAGAGATGTCTAGGGCCTTTCGGTGGATCGCCGACACCATTTGGTGAACTAAAAGCACCTCGCCGAATGTTACCACACATTTTCAAAAAATAAGGGCGTATAAGGGCGATCCAAGGCGAACTGCCATACCTCTCGGTGAGCTCGACCCAACTCACCAAACAGTCTAACATGCCAGATTTTGTCTCCGACCTTTAATTTCTAACCCGCAGCCCACGAGAACAAAATTAAACACCTATTCTATGCAAGTAAGCCCAGAACCAATACATTAATGACTGTGGGGTACTTTGACTTCCCCGAATTTGTCCAAATATGACCAATCGACGTCTTTTGCCCTTATGAATGACATCACCCACTCTATTATTGGGAAATATTAGTAGATCAAAACAATTGTGGTTACTTAGACTTCACCCATACCAGACCCAACACTTTATCAACACACACCGACAATTTTATCATGCAAACACATGAGATTTCACATTTAAAGGCCAATCATAATCATAAACATGAGATAACATAGGCATATGCTAACAACAAGCATTCAAACAACCAATGTTACACAAATACATAAATAAGGCAACGATCATGCATTTGAAATTACCAAAATTTAAAGGCGGGGTTCGAATAACTGCAAAGATAGCAAGTAGGAATATCTAAAGTACGGTTGTGAAATGGTCACTTATGTCGCCGACCCATTTGGCAATGCGCCGAATGGATCTTTGTTCCGCTGAGTTTTACAGAACCCCTAGCTAACTAATTGGTCCAAATAGCGATCCAGAACGGGCTCGCCGACCTGTTCGGTGAGTCACTGACGGGAACCTGGGCCTGCCTAATTGCTCTTTTTCCTAAAATTTCAAATTTTCAACCTGCATATTCAACACCCGTTATTCAAACAACAATAATAAAAGTTCAAAAACTTGATGTGTCTCCCAAGAAGTGTCTTATTTAACATTATGGCACGACGAGGATAATCATTCACATTTCATTATTAGGTTTGGCCATGGTGTCACTTGGTAATCCTCCTTTCGGCCTTGAATTCAAACGAGTCGAGATTTGACCCATTTGTGTTTCCAGTTGTTTGATGAACAATGAGTGAGAGGTAACCTTCTGGTTTAGAGTTGAAACGTCCTCTTTCATTTCTTTATGCACTTTGTCCGAACCTTCCAGTTTATTGAGAATGCGTGCAAGCATATCTTCAGTGCAGAAATTTTTCGGATCAGCCCTTTGCTCTTTTGGCTTTTGACGTTCATGGAGAGGTACATATCTCTCTTTTTCACTGTCTCATTCCCTCTAGCTTTTACAGTTGAAACGTCCTCTTTCATTTCTTTATGCACTTTGTCCGACCCTTCCAGTTTATTGAGAATGCGTGCAAGCATATCTTCAGTGCAGAAATTTTCCGGATCAGCCCTTTACTCTTTTGGCTTTTGACGTTCATGGAGAGGTACATATCTCTCTTTTTCACTGTCTCATTCCCTCTAGCTTTTACCACTGTCACACCATTGCCTATCACGGTCCTTCCAACCTTCATCACGCTCTCTATTCCAACCTTGGTTTCCACCTGGCCTTGGATAATATTGGCAGAAACCTACTCCCTGATTTGCTAGAAAGTGTACTTGTTCATTGTACAAAGCTTCAAAGTGCCCATCATTGGGATTTACTCCGCTAACTCACACTGCATTCAATGCCTTAGAACCACTACCCATGACATGTTTTGACAGAAGATCCATTTGGGTCATCATTTTAGACATGTTTTCATCCCGCTCTTGGTCCTTTTCTATTTGTTCTTTGATCATCCTGAAAGTCAAAGGAGACACTTGATCCTCCCTAGTGTACCAAGCTCGGTTTATCTTCGTCATCCTATCAAGGAGAGTTGACGCTATTTCAAAAGGTAGCTGCATAATTCCTCCTTGGACACGCTGGTCAGCCACACCTTTGTTGACTGAATCAAGACTCTGGTAGAAATGTTGTAACACTACATTGTTCAGGAGTCCATGAGTCAGACATTCGAGTAACAACTTCTGAAACCTCAACCAAATTTCATGGATTGGTTCACCATCCAACCTTTTGACATCCTGAATATTATCTCTCAATGCCATCATCTTCAAGGGTGGAAAAAATCTTATGTAGAATGCCTCGGTAAGCTCTTCCCAAGATGTAATTGAGTCCCTCGGTAGATCAGCTAACCACTTGGTCGCTTCCCCCATCAAAGAAAAAGGAAATAACCAGAGTCGGACTGATTCTTGTGAGATGTTCTTGAACGAGAATGGACCACAAACGTCCACAAAGTTCCACATATGGTCATAGGGATCCTCTTGAGCCAGCCCTCCGAATAAACCTTTCATTTGCAATAGTTGCAGCATTGTACTATTCACATGGAATACAATATTTCCCACGATCGGAGGTAGACGAATAGAACCAACGCTACCCAATGAGCTTCATTGACATCATTCAAGTTGCCAATGTGATCTTGGTCACCAAGTTGGTTCACGTTGCATCCGTTCACACTCATCTCGTCACATGTTCACGAATATCCCACAACAAATACAAAATAAAGTAAGTCGATTCAACTACAACCAAGATTAGATCACGGCTATACTTCACTAAAAGAATTCTAAGCACCAATCCCCGGCAGTATCACCATTATTTGTAACGCTCAACTACATTTCATCCAATTCTAAGTGTACACGCTCACAATCTAGTATAAATCAAATGAAGAGTTGGGGTCGAACCCACAAGGAGTGATATGATAGAGAATGCAATTATGAAGTAAAAGGCATGTTCTAATCGGTTGTAGGAATAGAAATTATCGAAACCATCAATGTAAATTAAAGGGGTTGACAGGTAGTGTCAAACGGGGGTATTTGATTTGTCGACTAACAACTACGAAAACATAGGAGTATTCAAGTAGAAAGGGATACTTGGGGATGTGATTGATTAATTGCCAATTTCGCTATACGGGTGATTACAAATTACCAAAAGTCGTTGAATCTTAGTGGGTAGGCTAGACTTTAGATGTAATAGCCATCTTTCGATCAACTATCAAGAATCAACATAAAAAATATAAACAACCCAAAATATTAATTTACCTACTCTCTCGAGCTAGATTGTAACACCTCGTATTCAAAAAGACCAAATAGCAGCTTTCCAAATATTGCAGATGCCAAACCACGCCGGCTACCCATGGCCGATGGAATAGACCATAGACCGTAGTTGTCGTCCGTGGTTGGCCTGCCTAAGTAATGTTTGAGGGTCCAGGTCCATGACCTGACCAACAGACTGTAGGCCAGACAACAGACTGTGGTCAGGGTCCATGGTTCGAGGTCCCAAAGATCACATTTCTGACCATGAACGATGGTCCACCAGGACGGGTCGTGGGTCAGACCACGGTCCGTTGATTGGGGTCCGTGAATGGTCACCTGTGAGTTATTTTTAGGGGCAATAGGGTCTTTTCCTAATTAATTTGTTGTTATATTATGTCAATTAGCCTATGTTCATGACCCCTTTATAAGCCTTTTTACCCCCTAATTTCCCACAGAAATCATTATCTCTAAACTCAACAAAAAGAAGAGATCTCAAATAATTCTCTCTCTAGAAACTTGAAGAAGACGAAGAAGAAGAAGAAAGGTTCACCTAGGATTTCAAGTTAAGGTCTCAATTCCTCCGTTGAAGGCTAGCTTTTGGATTCAAGGTATGATAGTTTTCATCCATGGACTCCTTCCATTCATGGAGTTCCAAAATTCCTCTTTTTCAAAATATAAAATTCCCCAATTGAAAATTCAAGCATATTGGGTTGCTAGATGTAGTTCCTACTTCCCTATGGTGCATTTGAGTATCTTGAGCTTGGAATTGATGTTTCCTCCTTATTTATGTGCATTGCATGCATAATGGACTGATAAAGTTAGTTTCACCCTTCTTATGATGTTTTGAGAACGTCCAAGCTTAGAGTCGATAGTTCATCTTTGGTTGTATGCATTGCATTCGTAGGTTGGGGTTTTAGTTCCTCTCCTAATCTTTTAAGAACCAGTTTAAATCTCATTCAAGGACCAATGGTCCCAAGGGGGAGATATTGTAACATCCCGTATTCAAAAAGACCAAACAACAGCTTTCCAGATATTGCAGGTGCCAAACCATGTCGGCCACCCACGGCCCGTGGAATGGACCACGGATCATAGGTGTGGTCCGTGGTTGGCCTGCCTAAGTATGGTTTATGGGTCCAGGTCAACGGCTTGACCAACGGACCGTAGGTGTGGTCCGTGGTTCAAGGCCCCAAAGATCACCTTTCTAACCATGAACGATAGTCCACCTGGACGGGCCATAGGTCAGACCAAGGTCCGTCGACTGGAGTCCGTGAATTGTCACCTCTCAGTTATTTTTAGGGGGCATTTGGGTCTTTTCCTAATTACTTAGTTCTTATACTATGTCATTTTGGCTATGTTTAGGACCCCTATATAAGCCTTTTTGCCCACAAATTTCCCAATAGAAATCATTCTCTCTAAACTCACCAAAAAGAAGAGCTCTTAAATAATTCTCTCTCTATAAACTTGAAGAAGAAGAAGGATTCACCAATGGTTTCAAGTCAAGGTCTCAATTCATCCATTGAAAGCTAGCTTTTGGATTCAAGGTATGATAGTTTTCATTTATGAATTACTTCCATTCATGGAGTTCGCAAATTCCTCTATTTCAAAAGGTAGAATTCCCCAATTGAGTTAAGATTTTCTTCTATTATCATGGGTTCTTTTCATTGCTGATTTAAATGATTGAATTATGATCTCTTATGCATGAATTGATGTACTATGATTTTATGATGATTTACTCATGAACCCATGTAATCCCCATGTTTTCAAGTTAGGAATCATATGATGTGGGATTTTGATCTTGAAGGAAGAGTTTTATGAAATTGAACATGTATTGCAAGATTTACATGTATTTATGATGAAATCCATATCTAACTCATATTTTCTAAGAGTTGATGATCGAAAGTGGGTTTTGAACCTCAAGAGGTAAATTATTGACTTATGCATTATTTTATGAAATCCATGCAAATGTTTTATGTGTGCTTTGAGAGTAAAGTATTAATGATGATGTTGTGTTGTGAAAGTATATTCTCACTAAACACATACTAGCATGATGTGAAATATTTTCTCATATAGAAAGGATTCTTAGGTTGAAAGGCTTTCTCACCTAATTGAATCAAAGAGTAAGAGTTATCCTAATAAACTAGCTTGGTTTGGTTGTCCAAGGGAAGCTTTCCATGATTCATAAAGTAAAGTAAGAAATGAATTTTCCGTGGGATTTATGCTTTGCACTGGGTGGATATTGATGATGAGAAGGAAGCTCTCCCGCTAGTAGAGGTCAGATTTCTAGAAGCAATCTCATGAGATGAAAGCTCTCCCATTGGTAGAGGCCGGGTTTCTAGTAGCAATCTCCTTATCCCATAAATATGTTCCATCATAGGATGTTGTCTCATATAGACATTAGCTAGTGGATCCACAATAGCTAGAAGTTCATGGTCTTACCTTGGCAAGTAGGACATCTCTTTTAGGTGTGGGGTAGACATCGGATTCCATGTCAATAGCTCACATGGTCTTACATGTCGGTCAAGGCTAATTCCTCCCAAGTAATAATGAACTAAGGTTACTTCAAGAAGTATCGCATATAAGTTCAAGGATTTTAAAGATGAAGTTAGCATGCATTGACCATATAACTTATGTTTTATAACTCTCTTATATCATGTTTAGCTTGATCAATTGCATGTCATGAAATGAAATGTCCCTTTTAGCATGATTTAAATGTTTTATGCATGGCTATAATACTTGGTACATTGTTTTGCACTAACGCATACTCTTGGCTACATTTCCCCAAATGTAGAATCTGGCAGTCAGGTTTTAGGGTTTCGTGGATAGAGGTTGCTTTCATATATTCCGAGCTTTGGTGAGTCCTCATGCTTCGAGGATGAAGTTTATTGTTTAGTTCCATTTATTTTATTTATCTTTTGAACATGATCTATTGGCTAGGCCTAATTTCATTCTATTGTACTATATGCCTATGATGAGACAAGTGTTTTAGACTTCAGCTTTTCATTTATAAAATGTTTTGGACTTGGACTATTGTTTTACTTTTATTGTTCTATTCTTATGTTGAGAGAGCTAAGTGGCTTGTATGGGGTCCTTCGGGGTTCTATACGCCATGTTACATCTAGGGGGTACCCCTGGGTCGTGACATAGATAGGTAGGATTGAATTAAAACTTACTCTCTCGAGCTGAATCCACAACAACCCAATCACTACAATTATCAATTGATAACCTTAATTCTTAAACCTCATTCTCAAGGAAGCATAGAATACTAGACTAGAACTGCATTTGCAACTACAATTCATGAGTTAGGACTCCATTATCAATCGAACCCACTTCGAAACAACAATTAAATCAGTAATTACTAACACCCATAAGATTATAAAAAGCAGGAAAATATTACCAACTATGTTCTCCATCATCTTGGTAACAAAATCCAAGTGTTCAAAATGCTTCAAATTAACTTAGAATCAAAACCCAACATAAAATTCTACTTAAAAACTCTAGGAACAGTGTTTGGAATCAAAATCTCATGGGAAAAACTCTTAAACACTCAGAACAGTTGATCAAAATTTTGGAACTGCTGAAATCATTTAAAATTTTGCATTAATACTCTTCCAGATTTTCAACTTTTGGACGGATCGGAGGAGTTAGTCAAGCTTCGCCGACCGGGTCGGCGATGAGCCAAGTGATCCTCTCCATCGCCGTCTTGTCTTGCCTCTTAACCATTCAAACTCTTTAACTTTAGGTGATCAGAATCATTGTCATCGATTGATATACCGTGAGTTTACGGTATTTTTGATGCGTTTCACTTAGAGTGTGTCTTGGGATATTTTGTTATTAGTAATAATGTTTGTGTATAATTATTGTAGGAAATCGGCTTGAATGTGGTTGATGAAAATGCGAGCTGAAAAGTGCAGAAGTAGCCACCAAAAGAGCCACCCACAAATCGTAGGTCCATCGTTGGGCCGTGGATGGGCAGTCGTAGGTCCTCGTCTGGGAGTTGAGTTCCAGTACTCAATCCACAGAGTGCCAGGACAGACTGTAGTCTAGTGCACAGACCGTAGGTTATGCATCGTAGGTGGAAGATCAGAGAAGTCTGACCAAGTGTGGAACCATGGAGAAGACGACGGACCGTAGGAAGACTAACGGCCCGTCCTGCACATCCGTCGCTGGTAATCTGGGAGTTGAAGGTGTGTAGGTCGACCCACGGTCCGTAGGTCAAGGAGTCGACAGAAACCGCGCTTCAGTAGTTTATTTCCTAATTTTGTTTCCTGTTTAATTTAGGATTTGTTTTCTATAAATAGGAGTTGTAATCCTAATTTTTTAGGGTTAGACATTATTGTAAACTTCTAGTTTTTGTTTTTTCGGAATTAATTTGCAAACTCTTAGTAATTAAATATTCGGATTTTGTTTTATACAATATTCACTTTGAAATTCAATTCAATATTTTGGGTTTCATCTATTCTAATTGTAAGTTCATGAATTCTTTCTTCCTAATTATGAATTTTGAACACTCAAGCATGAGTAGCTAAATCCACAACTAGGGTTGTGGGAACCATGAGCAATTAACAAAGTATGAATAATAATTAAGTAATTCTTGAATAGCATTTATGCATGTATGGTTAATCCTTTTGCTTAGAAGTCTTTTTAACGGTGCGCAGCGTTAGAACTCGCCTCATTTCTACTTGCCGGACCAAGGAGGTAGTGAATGAGAAAATTATTAAACAACAGAGATTTAGTGGATGCTATCTAATAGTTTGATGTCAATTGGAGTGAGGATGGAAACTAAACTACATTGATATGACGACTAATTTGGGGTAAAGGTAAGGGTTAGTAAAGCATACACCCGTAGACGGACCAAGTTGCGTGGTGAAATTCCCTACTTGGAGGCACGATTGAATGGTTATAAAATTTTGACATTTAATATTTCAAACAATTGTGTGACTATAAACTTTTTTTTTATTAAAGTTTAACAAAAAACTTATATCTGAATATTATCAAAATATTTTGTATTTTATTTGGCATTATTTGGATTATACATAATTTTCAGAATAGCGTATTCTATGAATACTAGAAATAGAAATCCTTCTCAAGGACGAGTTCAATATTTGTTATTCTTAACTCTTTTTACATAATTTTTAAATAATATATATTACTCTATATGTCCAAATTTACGAGGCACAGATAGAATTCAAAGAGTCAACCAAATTTTTATATTTCTTTCAAATATTTAAAGGTGTTAATTATTGTGATTTATAGTATTTTTTATGTCATAAAATATATGTTACTTCTTTTGTCCTAGTTTTTGTGGTACCGGTAAAATTTTGAGAGTCAGTTGAATTTATTTAAAAAAATTATGTAATTTTATAATAATCAAAAGAATAAATTCTATAATAAATAAAATAAATAGAAAAAATATAGAAACTAAATAAATGATCGGGGCTAGCACCAATCACATCTATCGAGAGGTGCCTGCTTCTAGACTTCTCCGTTTAGTAGTAAAGTAATGTACTTTTTAGAGAAAATATAATTCCGATAAACCTAGTACTGAAATTTTTTCACCTGTCGTATATTCATTTTTTCCAATTTTGTCAGTTATTGCATTACTTTGGTTTTATATCCAATATTTTCTTTTAATTTTTCTTTTAAAATTAAAAAATATAAACACAAAAATTGAAAATAAGATGTATTGAAAACAAGAATTGAGTTTTTTTATGGTGTGTTTAATATAAAGAATAATGTTATCGAGAAAAATATAAAATTTTCTTACTTATTTTTTGTTGTTTGAAATTACAACAAATTTGATGTCTTTTATTTAATATTTCAATGTCCTTTTGCATGTCATCGTGTTTTTTTAAGATTTAAACTCATGTGGACTCGGAGTAACAACTTGAAGATTTAGCCCATTTTCATGGCGCTTTTGTGATTTCAAGACTTTTCATGATTCTAAGAGCACTTTTAACTTGAAGATTTGACTCAAATTTGGAGAACTTTGCAATCATTAGATTTGACTCCAATATATGAAGATATTCACAATTTAAATATTAGCTCAAATAAGAAGAGTTTTTCTACTTGAAGATTAGCTCGAACTTTAAGTGTTTCAGGACATACAATTTAGGTTCGTTTGTCAGTGACAATTTCAACTTGAAGATTTAGCTCGAACTGATGACCCTCTAAGTCATTTCCCTCTTATTGTCTTCTTTTTATCATTTAAAGTGTTTCTATAGCGACCCCAAGTCATTTATGACTTGTCGAGACTGACAATCTGGTCAGCTGGTTGTTTGATTGGCTTTTATGCAAGTGTTTGTGTATTGGAACTTTTTAAACTTGAATGTTTGACTTAGCTTAAAGGTTTTGAATGACGTCCTCAAAATGTAATTCTAACGATTCCATTCGCTTTGGAACGTCCAGTTTAGTCTAAAAGAAGATTTCGTGTGGATCTCATGGCTTTTGAGCTTATCATGAGCCCCCTTGTAGAAGTTTGCTTAAACGAAGTTTGGGTGTGACATCAACTTTTTTTAGAAGACCTCGATGCAAATTTTTGACATCTCTGTTGAGTCCGGAATACCAAATTTGGTGGGATAGCATATATCATTTGCGTGAAAGGGGTTTTGAACGAATCTCGAGCACCCTGTCGCAGATTCTGAGAACATGGGATTCTAGCTTATGTACCAGAATCATGTACAAGAGCCGTCCATAAGCATGGTCGGGATGAAGCATCCGTGATCGCGCATGACACTATACCTTCTCATCGTGATCGTGTGGCATTCTAGTAGTTATTGCATGGCTTTTCTTTGGGGGTTTACCGCTTTTGGTCAGCGCGGTCCCAAGGATTGACCTTTGCAATTGCGTAGGCCATTTAATTGGTGGGCTGCGATCGCAACCCTTGCTTCCACAATTGCATAAGTAGTTTAACTAGTCTTTTTAATTAAAGATTGGTCGTGAAACAACTCCTTTTCACAATCTCAAATTGTGATATTTAGAGTAGTAGAGATGTGATAAAGGTGATTTCAGTTGCGTGTGGTCCAAAATTTTCTTGGCTACTTGTTGGATTGTTCAAGGCAGTGTGGGGAGCATGTATTTGAGGCAATTTATGTCCTCAAGGAACTACCCAAGCTCATTAAATTGTGTTAATTGTGTGAACTATTGCATGAGCTAATTTGATGTGGTTTCAGAGCTTGAATTTTATCATGTTTAAGAACACAACTTTAGTAAGCTATTTAGGACTTTTAAACAGAGTCGATTTAGAGATCCATGGTGGGGTCCCACATTTCTATTGTGACTCAAACGTTTGCTTCACTATACCGCCCAGAACTAGGTGATTAGACAATCCTTTATTAACAACATCAAGACTTTAGTAGAAGTATTGCAACAACAACTTATCAGTAAACCATGGTTTGGGCACTTTAGCAACACCCTTTTAAAATGCAGCCACACTTCATGTATGAGTTCTCCATTTAATCTTTTGTAATTTTGAATACCCTTTATCAATTCATTACTTTATGAGGGGGAAAGAATCTCTCAAGGAAAGCTTCAATCAACTCTTCGCATTATTAAAAATAATCATTCGGCAACTCAATCAATCACTTAGTAGCTTCCCCCATCAAGGAAAAAGGGAATAACCTCAACCGCGTTGATTCTTGTGAAATGACATCAACCACAAAAGGGTTGCACACATTCACAAACTTGTGAAGGTGATCGTTAGGATCTTCATGCTCAAAATGAAATAATCCTCTCATTATATTTAGCTGCAACATAGGTTCGATTACGGTGAAGGTAATATAGGTGATAACCAAATTGCTCCAAACTCATTGGTGATATGAGAAATCACCTCATCTCCCTTTCTAACATCATTGTCTTTCCCAATTATGAGTGATAGATATACACTCATTTAAGGCCTTTTTACCTCCACAATTAGTGTCTTCAATGACTTATTATGTCCAATTCTAATGATATTTTAATGATCTGGAGCTACGAAGGCTAAAGGACAAGGCAAGGATCAATGTTTTAAAGAATGACCAAGAATATAAAAAGAAGTGTAAACTCCATATCCTTGATAGCCAGACAAGAAAGGAGGATCGCCTAATGGGTATGACCTTGCCCAAATTGACAGTGCACAATGCTTGCATTATTTGGGGCAGGTCGGCGAACTCCAAATGGAATGGTGACTCACCGAATGAGAAAGTTGACTGTGTTGACCATCGTCAAAGGCAACAGTCCAAAGAGAAAAATTGAAGGCTTGAAAGGTGAACAAGCTGGTGCTCGGCAATATTCCAAATTTGAAAGAACGACTCGAATGAGCTCGATGACTAAAGTTCAAACACCTGAAGCCTAGAGGCTGAAGAGTAGTGGGTGATCCGCCTAGTTGCGCATTGAGGTTTAGTCTAGACCTTGGGAAATTATAATAGCTCAAACGAGAGATAAAAAAAGAGTCGGAAAAAATTGTGAGAAAACTCTGAATATTTTTGAGAGAGAAACACTTCCTATTGAGTGACGAACATTTTCTAATTTTTGGGGTTTTCCAACTTTGTTGTCAAAATTAACAAATTGAAGTTGAAAATCGAAGTGAGTTTGTTTGTAATTGCTTAATTTTATGTTACACATGGATGTTCTATGAAAGATATATTTTCTTTACTCTTTGTGATGGGTGGCTAAAACCCAAGATCTGTAGGTGCACTTATGGGGTTGGATGTTGATTTAATATAATGGGTATTGTGTTATGCTCTCTTTTTTTTCTATTCATACATGGATTAGGGCTAATTAGCATGGGGTTAACTTATACGTTAAGGTTGCAAACTTAATCCTACTTTCGATATCTAATTGATGCTCAAAAGAGATTGATTAGAGTGGGTAATTAGTCCAATACTATAAATGTAGGTTTGATATTTGCAACTTGCTTTAAAATAGAGGTTATGGATCGATCTATTTTTCCTATT
The DNA here is from genome assembly GCA_029582685.1 of Solanum piurae. Lineage (NCBI taxonomy): Eukaryota > Viridiplantae > Streptophyta > Magnoliopsida > Solanales > Solanaceae > Solanum > Solanum piurae. The sequence continues at coordinate 42,158 of JAJOOO010001037.1, forward strand.
TTTGCATCGAAAGAGAGAATATAGTAAGATATTGGGTTGTTTAGTATAGCACATAGATAAGACCGAAAGGAGATTTTATGAAATGATGTTATAAGATCAAAAGAAGATTAGTGTCTTTAAAGATATCCCAGTCTATCCATGAATGTTCATTCCTATAGAAAAACACAATTACCCCTATGTGACATTGATTTCAAATCCTGCACCCCTAGATTATTTGTTACTTCTTAAATTTTCTGAAATTATTGTTTAATTATGACTGTTGACAACCAAATCCTTTTATTAAATTGGTGGAATCATCCACCCACTTAATTTTATTATTACAAATGAACGATTTTTCTATCCAAATTTCTTGATAGAATTTTCTACAACATACCATTCTCTGTGGGATTCGACCCTAACTCTTAGTTGGGTATTTTCTTAATTACAATGACCGCTTACTCTTTTAATTAGTTTTGAAGAGTACTTCGAGCGTTATGAAAAATGGTGCCGTTGCTGGGGAGTAGTGGTTGAGAATTCTATTTGAGAAATTAATTTATAAATTTGTTTAGTTAGTAGATTGTTGCATTGTGTTGTTATTTCCCGATTTGCAGATCTAGTGCAATGAGTGACCATGATAGTGACAATGATAGTCACTATGGTCAAAACGACAACATGGGTGATTTGAATGATATGCATGTGAACATCATTAAATCCATGGGAACCATCTGGATACCTCCCACTGTCGGGATGGAAATGTTTCATGTAACCGAAACAATGCTAAAAATTCTCCAACTACAAGGAATGTTTGGGGGTTTCTCTCATGAGGATCCACATGAACACCTTTGGAACTTTGTAGAAGTATGTGGGCTGTTTGTGTTCAAAAATATCTCACAAGAGTCCATGAGGTTGAAATTACTCCCATTCTTTTTGAAGGATGAAACTTCACGATGGTTGGAAGAATTGCCAAATGAGTCTACCACTTCTTGGGAGGACATGACTGAAGCTTTCTTGGAGACATTCTTTCCCCACCTGAAGATTGTTAAACTTCGAACTCAAATGCAAAATTCCAAGCGAATTGGAGGTGAACCTTTACATGAGACTTGGTTGCGGTTCAAAAACTACTTTTTCAATATCCAACACATGGTGTTCCAGATAATTTGTTGCTGCAATACTTCTATTTCAGCCATGATTCAGTCAATAGAGGTGTGGCTGATTAGATAGTCTAAGGATAATTAACGAGAAAATTGTATGAATTACCAGTTGTGTTGTTGATGGCATTACCATAGTTAATCGAGCATGACATACTAGAGAAGACCAAGTTTCTACTATATAACTAAGCATGAGCAAAGAAAAAATCAAGAACCACAATTAATGAGATAAAAACATGGCCAAAATGATGATCCAACTTGATTTATTGTTTAAACATGTCATGGGAGGTGGACTTAAATCGGTGAATGCGATTGGAGCTAATAGTGGGTAGTGCTCGGATTATACCAAGTTTGAGGAATTATATAATGAAGAAGTTCAATATTTGGGAAACCAAATGGGGAGATTCTCACCCAAATTACTAAAGACAAGTTGGGAACCAAGGTTGGAACAAAGAGCGATATAGTGGTTGGAAAGATTGGCAAGGTGGAATTTTGAGAGACATGGAGGTGGATAAAGATAGATATGTTCTTCCCATGATTTTCAATGACAAAAGGACATAGCTGGGTTAGAAGGAAACCGAACTGAGGAAATTTTCACAAGGATCTTCAACAGGGTTGAAGGGTCCGACAAAGTGTTGAAGGAATTGAAAAATGACTTCTCCACTTTATCTCAAATAGTGACCTTTCATTCGGTGTCAATCAAGCAGCGAGAGACCCAAATATGCCAGATCTCCACTCATCTCAATCTCAGGGAAAATGGAACATTGCCTAGTGACATCGTCCTACATCCCAAAAATGAATCTTGATGAAATAAGAAATACGTCATCCCACGATGTTAAACAAGGCACTTCTTGGGAAGCAACCCAAGTCTTCACTTTCATTTTATTGCTTTCAATAACATGTGTTGTGAGTGCAGGTAAAAAGAAGTCAAAGTATTGTGAGAGGAACTTTAGGCGATGCCAAAACCATAATGGCGATTTGTAGAATGGGTTATGCGAAGTCATTTTCTTCTGCCTTCGAAGATGGATAATGTGGGAAAGTTCACTATCTAGTTCAGCGAGCTCCACAAGCTGAACCGTTGAAGTGCACTATGCGGACTCGATCGTCTCTGTCGAATCAGCCTTCAGGCTTGGTTTTTGTTTAGGCCTCTTCGGTGGGCTTCATCTCTAGTTGGTGATCCGCAGAATACACTAGGCGACATTAGTCGTGATGCCGAATATGGAATAAAAGGGCCAAGGGCTTTTCAAATTCTAAAAGAAAAACCTTTACCATCTCTGAGACCCTTTCTTTCCATTCACTTGAAATATCATATTTGAGTGTGTGATTGTTGAGGGTGTAGAGTGCATTATTTAAGCTAAATCAGTCGACTCAAACCCTAAACTCCCGTGTTTAAATATTTTTGCTTCTCTTTGAAGTTGGTTTTCCACTTCCATTTCATATTTTGAGCTTAAAATTGTGTTTTATGTATGGGAGTAAGCCATGTGTTACATGTTGTTAGTCGATTTCAACGGGAAGCGCTATATTGATCGTATTGAACTGAGCCCATGAATTGATTGTCTATGTTTGTGCCTAGAAATTTCTAAATTTAATTGTGTTGGTTTAATGTTGAAATTGAACCCTTGTATATAGTGGGACTTTGTTGAAATTGATGTGGATGAAATCTTAGTAGCCCAGTGTTGACCCGATTTCATGATTTTGTGTAATGATAGATAGAGTGACAATTTTATGAAGGCAAATCATCAAATTCGAGCCATACTTTGTGATATTTTAGGGAAGTGTGAGTACCCATCAGTAGATAAGCATATCGGTAGATTATAAAGTTGATGGGGAACTAAATCTTGTTGTGTATGTTGGTTTGATATGTGAAATTAGACATTGGTTGAACACCACATGTTCGGCGGGTTTGTTGGCTCACCAAGGCGGTTAGGAAAATCACCGAGTAAGCCCCAGCTCACCTTCTTGAGTGAATATAGGTACTTGTGTACTGTTCCATTCAACGAACTTGTCTTAGTTCACCAGAACCACTCGGTGTATTACTAATTGGAGTGGACATCATCCTTGGTGCATGTTTCTTTTCATTTTGCACTATCAGTTTTGGCGAACTTGTCGTAGCCTAGAGAAACCAACTCAGGGAATCACTAAGTTGGATTTGACTCTGCCCAATATGCCTAAGTTATTTGATATTTTATGTTTTCTAATTTCACAAGCTCGCCAAAGCTCGCACATCCTATTAGGCGGGACTGTCTTCTCATTAGGTGAACCTCGGGGCTATTTTTGAATCAATCTAGTTTGATTTAAACTAACCTTCACAGCTTCTATGTTTGAATGTGTGTTCTTCGCGTATTATGGCTAAAATAAAAGGTAAATAGGTAGTTTTTTCGGATACAGAGTCAGACACAGACTCCTCTCCTCATCCCCATCCTTTGAAAAGGCATAGGGGCATCACTATTAACGAGCTATCTGAGGCTCGTCGTCAACCACAACCAACCACTCCATAGGCCTCTACACATGGAAGTGTGCAACCTAAAAGGGGGGGGGGGTTGCAAAAAAAATAATGGACATCCGGTCAAAACTAGTGCCACCTTCATCGACTCAAAAATCGACATCAAGAGTTCTCTCAATTATCGCTCCAAGAAGCCTCAATAGGCTCAAGGAAGCTGGAGAGATCACTATCTTAAAGGAGAGACAACTCTCCACATATGGTGTGTTGAGCGACTATTTGACGATTTGGGATACGATTTAATTCCATAAGTTCGAGCATTTCACTAGACCTCAAAACCCATATGTTCCATCGTAGGTCGTAGAGTTTTATATGTTTTATGCTCAGGCCTTGCCAAATAAAGTGAAGGGCACAATTTGGAAGCTTTTCAAGGAAGTTTAAGTGATGGTAATGATGGTACAATGCCACGCGGGTGCAATAAACATAGCCCTTGGCACCCCCCTCAAATTAGGCTAACATGTTCCATATTTGGATACACCATGAGCTAGGAACTTTTAAAGGGTGGTTAGGACCATTGATATCTAACATTTCTCCACCTTGGATGGTTGATGGTGCAAGAATTGAAAAGAAGGATTTGAATATAGGCGCTCGATATTGGTTTAGGTTTATAAGTAGCAACATAATGCCTTACTAGAATGAGTTTATCCTCTGGCATTTGAAGTCAGTGCTAGTGAGGACCATCATCAATTGAGAGTAAGCAAATGTTAGGGCCATTATTATCGAGGAGATGTTACTATGGGCCAAAGAGGAGCAGACCTCACTACCTTTCCTAGTCTTGATTAGATGACTGTGTGAAGAGGCTGGATTTCCCATTCGAGAGAAAAATAATGTACAAATCACCCCGGCTTCTTCCAATAACATCCGAATGATTATCTATAAGATTATGCGGCTCAGAAGAAGTCGTCACCCTAGACACCAGGCCAGTCATTGATCCGGCTAGCATGGGTTCTAAGGCAACCACACCTACTCCTTATGTGGAGCAGTCAGGTATATCTCAATCTCTTATTGTTCCTTCCACTTCTGCTACTAGTGCTACTACACCTGCATTTGTTCCTACTTACCATCCCCCCTTGACCAAGGCTATGATCTACCAAATGGGCAATCTTTCTTAGTCTGCGGATGTTATGGTCATGGGGGTTGAGAAGGATATGCCCATGGTGATTAATAAAGCGATTGAGAGGTATATGGCTCTTTTGAGAGATAGGGTGACCCGATGTGAGGGATTGATTGAGTCACACGGGGTGAGGTTGGATAACCTCACTGCTCGATTAGAGGCCTGAGAGAAGGCCGAGGGTAATTCAGGTGTACTTGATGCCATAAGAGGTGAACTTGATACTTTGAGAGAAAATGTAGACTAGCTAAGGTCTACAGATATCTCGATGGTATGAGGTGAGGTTCCCCTACCTGATGCACGTGCCTCTATGCCACCAACTATGCCTAGCAGTGACCCATCTCAGATTGTGCAGCTGAGTGGGGTAGTTGAGAGAGTTTTTGTTGCAAAGGATGTTAATGATGATGAGATGGTCGACGATGATTTGCCCGAGGAGTTTGGTGAGGGTGAGATGAGGAAAAAGAAGGATGAGTAGAGTATTGCACTAATGCTCATAGAGTTGCAGGACATTGAGGAAGTGATAGTCTAGGATACGTTGGAGATACCCCTTTAGAAGACCTCCGCAGTTGGTACCAGTGGAGTCTCTTCAGATTCCACCATTTCTCCTACTGATGTACCTGGCATTGATGCCCTAGCTGATGCTACATTGTTGCCTCCTATGATATTATAGATGGAACTGATTCCACTCCTCCGTAAACTCCTGATAAGAGCACTCCACATGCATAGCCAGTCAAGGGGACAATTTCACTTTTTCTCCCGTATTCTTTACTTTTGCATTGAGGACACTGCACTTTACTTTTTGGTCAGGTGGGGACACTTGTACCAATATTCCCCTTTGTTTTGTATTTTGTTATTTTCAATTTTAGATGATGTAGTATCGTCTTTTTGTTTATATTATAGTGTTTCAATTGGTTTGGTTTATGTTTTTTGGTCTCTTTTGTTTTCTCTCAAATTTGAATCTACCCCATGAGTTTTGGAAATCGTGAAATGCTTGAGTTTTCATTGATAATAATTTGAGCATCGATTATGTTCAATATCGATGTCTTGAATAGTACTCATGATGAGCACGGTGTATAGTGTTGGTGTTACAAGAAAGAAATCAATGTGGTTTCACTTTTGAGTGATATTTTAAATATTTTGTTGACTAGCTGCACTTTAATGTGAACCTTATAATGAACATAGCACGTACGCTTTTTTATCTGTTCGAGTTGTGCTAAATGAGTGTATTCGAAGTGTCACATATGGTGAGGTTTTACTTGAAAGAATGTGTGTGGATTTCTAGAATTTGCCTTGTTAGTCTAATTATCTAAACATTTGTAAGTGTAAGGCATGATCTTGGGAAAAAATTCTAAGAGAGAGAACACAAAACTTCCATATCCTTTGTGACTACCTTGTGAGGATATGTACCAATTTGGGCATCATTTGAGCCTTAACTATTCATTGGCAAACCACATTGAATAGTCCACTTAGTCCAAAATTCTAAGTTAGGGATGTGGAAAGGAAGGAGGGAGAAAATCCAAGCGAAAGGCAAAGAAAGATGAAATGAGACTCAAGTTTGAAATTTGTCACAAAAACAAGGAACTCCTCCTTATAAAAAAAAAGGAATATGTGACATTGTGATGAATAACATTTGAAAAATTGAAATGAAAAAGAGAATTTGGTGAATTAAAGGGGATTCTGAATAAAGTGATTGATATGACAAAGCTTGAGTTCTGAAATGAAAAGAACTTGAAAAGAGGTGAAGATGATTGCAACAATGTATTGAAAAAGTGAAGTCACTAAGCTAAATTGACTATATCTTAAACTCCTGAACCATAACAAGACTAAATGACTCGTGAGATCTTGCATGAACTAGGTTCTGTGATGATTGGAAAATATGGGCGAACCTATGGGAGGAAGCTTGCATGTATTTCTCTTTTGAGAGAGCAAGAGTTGCATTGATTTCTTATTTCTTTGTTGATTTTCTTTGTGAGAGCATGTAATCGTTCTTGATGTGATGGCCCTTGAATGCATTTGGTGAATTATGGTCTTGCATTATAAAACAAGTTATAGTGAGTTGAAGCTTGTGTTGAGACAAGTTTGTCACATATGAAGCTTTTTTATCATGATTGAGTGTAGCATGTATTGAGAAAAGTCTTCTGAAGATGATTGCATGTTATCTCTCAATGAGTATTGTCGTAGACACCCTTGTTCTGATGATTGTATTCTTCATTTACTTAAGGACAAGCAAAAGTTTAAGTTGGAGGTGTTGATGAGTGGTAGGTTTACAATCATTTGAGACATATTTAGCTTAACAATTAGTACCTTAAATGCCTAATTATATCCTATTCAATGATATTTTGATGATTTGCAGCTATGAAGACTAAAGAACAAGGCAATGATGAATATTTGAAAGAATGGCAAAAAATATAAAAAGAAGTGTAAACTTCACATTATTGATCGTCAAACAAGAATTGTGGATCCCCTAATGGGTATGACCTCACCAAAATTAATATTGTACAACACTTGCATTAATTGAGATAGGTGGCGAACTCCAAATGAATTGGCGACTCACCGAATTAGAAAGGTGAATATGTTGACCATTGCAGAAGGTAACTGTGCAAGAGAAAAAATACAGACTTGAAAGGAAAACAAGGTGGTACTCGGTGATACGCCAAATGTGAAAGGCAGACTCGAACAAGCTTGCCGACTGAGCTGCAAACACCTAAAGCCTAGAGCAAAAGAAAGGCGAGCTGAAGAGTAGTGAGTGATCCACCTAACGTGATCGGCGAACTCGACTAATGTCGTCGAATGAGTCACGCATGGTATTTTGGGCTAGATTTTGAGAAATTATAAATAGTCTGAAGAGAGAGAAAAATAGAGTAGAAAAAATTATGACAAAACTTTGAATATCTTGGAGAGAGAAACGCTTTCGATTGAGTGAAGAACATTTCCTATTTTTGGGGAGGGGAGGGGGTTTCAACTTCGTTCTCAAAATCTAAAAATTGAAGTTGAAATTCAAAGTGGGTTTGTTCATAATTTCTTGATTTCATGTTATCCGTGGTTGCTTTCTTGAAAGGTATAATTTATTTACTCTTTGTGGTGGGTGGATAAATCCCCAAGATCTAGGGTGCACTTATGGGGTTGGGTGTTGATTTAATGTAGTGGATATTGTATTATGCTCTGTTTTGTAGTTGTTCATACATGAATTTTGGCTGATTAGCATGGGGTTAACTTATGGGTTAAGATTGGAAATATAATTACTACTTTCGATCTTTGATTGATGCTCCGAAGAGACTTATTGGAGTGGATATTTAGTCTGATACTAGGAAATTAGGTTTGATGTATGTAACTTACTTGAAAATCGAGGTTATGGGTCGATTTATTTGCCTTATTTCTGCATCGAAAGTGAGAATAGAGTAAGGTATTGGGTTGTTTAGTATAGCACATAGATGAGACCGAAAGGAGATTCTAAGAAATGATGTTATGAGATAGAAAGAAGATTATTGTCATTGAAGATGACCCAGCCTATCCATGAATGTTCATCATTATAAAGCGACACAACTACCCCTATGTGACATCTATTTCCAAACCCCGCACCCTTAGATAATTTGTTACTTCTTAAATTTTCTGAAATTCTTGTTTAATTGTGATTGTTGATAACCATATCCTTTTATTAAATTGGTGGAATCATCCACCCACTTATTTTTACTATTAAAAATAAATAATTATAGAATTTTCTACGATATATCATTCTTTGTGGGATTCAACCCTGACTCCTAGTTGGGTATTTCTTTATTGACAATGACCTCTTACACTTTTAATTAGTTTTAAAGAGTACTTTGAGTGTTATCACCCATGGAGACTAGAGTTGTCACCACTGTTTGCATTCATTATTTCACCTATCAACAGGACACATTAATAAAACCAAACGTAACTTTGTTCAACCATAAGAAAATCAGTACACAATTTACTCCTCAAATTGATTACCTAACTACTACTCCCCGACAGCGGCGCCATTTTTTATAACGCTCAAACTACTCTTTAAAAAAATGAAAAGTATGCGGTTGTTATCAATAAAAATTGCCCAACTAAGAGTTGGGTCGAATCCCACAAGGAGTAGAGTGAGGCTAAGAATATAATTAGTGAAATAAAATATGACTAATTCTTATGTAGCAAATGAGATAAATGGATGGACGATTCCAGCAAATTTAATCAAATGAGTACAAAATAACCAATTAACAAAAAACATAAAATAAACGGAGGTTGAATCAATTGAGTTAACTCTATGGGTGTGGGGATTGAACAATGATATTTTTAATGACCCGAACCATCGTTAATTAGGAAAAGCAAAAACTTTGGGAAATTGCTGGGCCAGATTCCGCTAGGGCGGCAGCGCCACGGCAAGGTAAGCTGGCACCAAAGCGGGATAGGCGCGACATAATATAAATAACGCAAAATCCTATTTTCTCCTTCTTCCTAAAACACCTAAATTAGACGTAAATCACCCCAGAAACCCTCCAAAAGATGCCCCAAGCTTGGGAAAGAAGTAGAAGGAGATTTCTAGTGTGATAAGATCGATGGATTGCATATTTGTAGTCAAGATCACCGTCCCATCATCCGGAAGCCAAAAAATCATCTATAATCCTCTGTGAATGCTTGGCGCATCGGTAGGCTAGGTTTTATTAATTGAGTTATTATAAATTTGTGCCCACTGTGTAGTATAGCGATGATCAACATTAGGATTTATGCGTAGTCCTTCGTGCACTGAACAATAGATGCCTTAATCATAGTAAGAAGCCTTAGGTGATGAACTAGGGCAAAGTTGATTGAATTATTGTCAAGTGATGTAGGTGATGGTTGTGATTCTATGATTGTGTGATGTGTGTTTGTTCTTTCTTCATTATGATACATGTATGTATGCGAATGTTGAATTATTGATCACATTAATTGTAAATGATGAATTCCATGAATCATGACTTGATTGTATGATTATGAGAACGTACTTTGTGATTATGATTATGGCTTGTTGAATGGATCGGGTGTTGCATTTTGACACACTAACTTGGATCGGTTGCCACGTTCTGGCATAAATATGGGATCGATTGCCACATTCCGGCATAAATATTGGATCGGGTACCACGTTCCGGTATGCTAATAGTTTGGTTTTAGGTTTCATGAGAGGACCAATGACTTGACATAATTATGTATCTTGAGGTTTGTGAAATTGAACGTGGTTCGTAATGATGTTGATATTGTAATTCCCCGGAGTTGTTATATGGTTATGAGGAATTATATATGATTGTTCTTTTATACTAAGTGAACTTGTTGCGTATCTCATTGTTAAATTAATCAGGAAGGCCTAGGGTTCAAGGGTCGTAATAATTGAGAGCAAGGATTGTTTGTGTGTTGTAAGGGCGAGAAGTGAGGGTAGTGTACGTGATGTAATTACTTATGTGGATTTCACCTTGGAGGAAGGAATTTGTGGTTGGTAGTTAGGAAGCTTGATGTAATGTGTCATGTGGCAAGAACAGGGTAACATGGAAGAGAAAGTAAGGGTATGTCGTGGGTGGCAAGTTGGAATGCTTGTAGTTGTATTCGTAGACTTTGATATGCGTTAGGATGGTTAGGCTAAGATCAAGAACCTAGTAAGGAAGTTGACTGAAAAGGTGGAGAAGTGAGTGGTTTATCGCATATTCTTGCTAGTTATTTTCTTATGTTATGTGGTGGGCGTCAGGTTGACCGATGATGCCTACCAGTACACGTGGTTTTGTACTGATACTACTCTTGCTATGCCTTTTTGGGCATAGTCTAGATGCAGGTTGGTGATGTTTCAATAGATGAAGACGAAGAATTCTCCAACAGCTTCTACTTTTCCTTCTACATAGTGGGAGTTGTGTCTTTTCAGTATTATGTCATGTTGTACTCTTAGTAGCTCTTGTACATGTTTAGACTAGATCATTGGGGGTGTTAATTACTTTACAAGTCTTAACCGAAATCGTTCTAAAAAGTTCTTATTTATGAAACCCTATTATTTCATTTATCTCTGTTTTCTTTAATTTTCCACATATGTTAACTATTGGGATATGAGGGTTCTCCTACTTAGGTGTTAGGGCAGGTACCCGCACGGCCCGATGGGTTGGGTCATGATAAATTAGTATCAGAGCCCAGGTTACTGGTCTCCCAGTATAAGATCAAAATGTTGAATAGTCTCATGCGGATTGGTATGTTGACGTCCACACCTAATCCTTAGGAAGCTGTGAAACATTCTAGGAAGTTGTCTCACCTTTTCTCTCCTTTCGTGCGAGTGTCTCTTGTGATATGAGTTCATTTGGTATCTTCCGATTCCAATTGGTATCTCAACAAAGTAAACTAGACGTCGTGGTTACGACTGAAGGGACACAAGCAAAGTTAATTGGAACTGAGAAGGTTTCAATTGGTATCTGGCCTTAGCCATTGTATAAGGCATAGATGATCAGTAATGGTCGTCTATGGAACTAACTAACTAATAAGTTGAAATTGTCGTGATATGTAAATTGTAAATGTGAATGTGTGCTTCTTGTCGTTTGAATTGACTAAGAATGTGAAGGCTTTATTTGGATGTCTGAATTTACTGATGATGTGAAAAGTATTTTGGCTAGTGTGATGTGGTATGATTCGGTGCACAGTGTTGCATGTCTGAATTTGATATGTGTAATATGTTTGTTGAATTGTTGAAAATATGCAAGTGGTAACTACTTGAGTATCGTGAAACTCGTTGTGAAAAGAAAGTCACGACTAAGTTCGGTGTAAGGGCCTAGATAGACTGTGATGTGATTCGTAAAAATGAAATCTGGGTGTATCCTGGAGATGGGTGTGTTGTAGTGTTGAAGTAATGTGAGGGGATTATCCTAAATTCCTAGTTATAGCAGGGGAATCTAAGAGAAAGTTATAAAAGAAGAGAACCCCAGAAAATGGTTGACAGGGGTTCTGTATTTGTCAAGGCCGCTGGGGCGGGATATTCCCTCTACGGAGAGTCCGCTAGTGCGGGATTTCTCCCGCCAGAGCGGGATAGGGTGAGACAGAATATCAACCATGTCTCCCCTATTTCCTTTAGTCATAACTTTAGACCCTGAACTAATCTCCTCAATCTAAATCAGTGCTCAATAATCGAATTTAGGTTATAAACCTTAGAGGTTAAATATCGGATGTGTCAGACAGTAAAAACAAGCATCCATGTGCGACAAAAGCATGAGTGAAACAAAAAGGGAATCTAGTATCATTCATTACAAACCCAAAGCGGGCAAAAAAACAAATCAAGGGTTGTGGGACAGGGAGGTGTCCACATCAGAGTTTAGATCCTCTGGAGGTACCAGCCCAGTCACGACCTCGTCCATAAAAGTGAAGTGCTAGAAATCTCCCTTCTTGATTCAAGGAAGCTCCTGTCCAGGGGTGACGCAAGCGAATATGGTCCTCACGGCCTTCCATATCCGGACTATAAGTCGATCCCTCTCCAAACCCTTTCTTTTTTCCTGGTGTAACTCGCGATGGAGCATCTCGGCCTCTAGGGCAGTGCTGGGTAGAACCAGATTGGTGTGAGCAACGGAGCGCCTCAACCTCCTACAGACGGCCTCCAATTCCTCCTCGACCCGTGCACCTGAGAGTGGGGGCTGGGACCGGGTGGAATGAGTGTCGACGCCTCCCTCATCATCCGACTCCATCGCCGCCTGACTAGTGTTGGCCCTGCCGATCCTCCTCCTCTTGTTCTTAAAAGTGGAACCTGACCTAACCAAAAGAGGGTGAAGGAGGGGATCCATAGGAAGTACCTCATCGGTGTGAAGAAGTGGCACCACCATACATTTGCACAGCGCGGTGATAAGTCCCGGTAAGAAGAAAGCATTTTTGTTACCCCGATAGAACATCTTCCATTCTGAGATAATTTGTGCCCCCACATTAAGCTCGATACCCTGTATAGCGCACGCCACCAATAAGGCCCGAGGAAAAGTCACGTCTGTGCGTTTGCCCGATGGGTGAATCCTCCTAGTAACCAAGTGTAGCCACCTCTTAGCATCCGGTGACCAGTCTGTACTCGTGATATCCTCTGTGGCAGCCCAGTAGACCTGGTCCCGGCGTGCAGGCTCAATCAGGGTGCCTCTCAGCCAACCCAGATCCACCTCCCTCAGCTTGGCCACATACTCCGCATTCAATACCTCGGGCACCTCTAGCGCCTTGTTGATTCTTGTGGCATTAATGGGATGTCAACTTCCCGGATACGGATGACGGGGTGAGGATCGTCTCATTAAACTATAGGCCAGACGGTGTAGAACTCCCTCACCCAAGTAGAATGTGCATCTGGAGGAGCCTCTGTCAATGGAGCCCACCCAAACTCCATAAGTCGTACATGAAAGGCAGGCACCTTCTAATGAGTCCACAGATTGGACTCATTTAGAGATTTATTTTAATAAGAATAATGTCCTCAAATGCTTATTTTATCTCAATATCTGATGAAAATTTTTAAGTTTCAGGTATTTAAAGTTTTAGTAGAAGCATGGACACTTAGGTGCAAAAAAGAATGAAAAGGCTGAAAATAACAAGAAAATGAAGTCTGAGGACCGCCGAATTGGCGAATCACCAAAGGGTCTCACTTCGCCTTTTGTTCCAGTGTGCTGAGCTTTGAAGGAAATGATCAAGTTGGCGGAAAAAGGGAGCAGTTGGCATGTGGTCAAATAGTTCTGTGAAGTAGTACTACGTCGCCTAATGACACAAAGCACGACGATGCCGAAGGACGGTGCAAGATGGCAATAAACTACACCAGAGGGCGAATAGCCGAGTTGATCGACGATTCCTACTAATGTCGCCGAGTGATCCGCCACAACACATATTTTTGAAAACTATAAATACTCGTTGAGAGTTATAGCTTAGTATCAGATCTTAGTATCATATTTTTATTACCAGATCTTGGATTTAGTACTATTTTTATTTTACTCTCAAGTTTGTAGGGTTTGAAGACTTGAAGAAAAAAAGGGTTTCACCTCTTTCAATTTGGAAGTGGGTCTCTTGGATTCTTCCTTCTTTGCTCAAATCAAGACTTATTTCTCTATACCCATTTGATTTCAACATCATTGAAGGTATAAATTTATATCTATTGATGTGTGGCTAAAAACCCCCATTCTTGGGGTGTGATTTAGCAAATATGTGTTGATATTATTGTTGGGTCTTGCTTGATGGTAGGTTAGATGTATTTTAACAGTGATTTCACCTAGTGGTTGTGGTTTAAGTGAATGGGTTTGTAGTTGCAAATACAAATCCACCCATGTGTTTTTGGCTTGCCCGAGAGTAAGGTCGTGAATCCAAGACCACTAGATTGATGGCCTAAGGAGTGGGTCGACATGAGGTTCAGCCCGAGAGGGTGAGCCCTAGTCCCATATCCTAACTCTTAGCTCGAGAGAGTGAGTGGGGTAAGGCGTAGGCTGGTCTTCATGCGTCAAATGGGTGTCCGAGAGGAACGCATTTGAAACGGGGTAAGTTTCCCGAGAGGGAACTTATTTCCATCTAAAGATTAGCCTAGTCACTATTATCTTGCAAATTTTCTAGCGAAAGCATGTACCCAACTATTTATCTCAACTTGTATTATGGTCACACCTTAAGAACTCGTCCCCATACTTGATTTTCTTGTTAAATTTGTTGGTTTTACTTACTTGTGACAAAACTCCCAATCGATAATTGACACTTTTGTGTCCCCCCTTTTTGATTTACAATGTTTTTAATCGTTAATTTCTTTAGCTACGACTAGTTAAAACTAGATTATTTTTTTCTATCAATTCTCAAAACCACTTCTTTGGGACACGACCCCAACCCTCGGTTGGGTTCCTATATTATTGATGATCGTAGACACTCGAACCGTAGTTAGTGTCGTTGGTCACAATTGCAATCAAAATGGCGACGCTGCCGGGGAATGGTGTTATTTGAGAATTTTTAGATTAGTAGAATTTTTATTCTTCTTAGATGTAGTGTCACTAACCTTACTTTTAGTTTTGTTTTTCGTTGATTTGTCCATTTAGATGAGCATGGCAGAGCAGAGTAGTGGCAAATTGGTTGAAATGAGCCAAAGAGTCCAAAAGGACCTCACGTTGACCTCAGTGGCATCTCAGCTAAACAATTTGGCCACCAAAATATCTGAGGTGGAAGTTCAATGCAACAACAAGGGGAGGTATATACCCCCTCATGAGCGAAGAAAGTCTAGAGATAAAAGAAAAATTGTGTTGAGGACACACTTCAAATCATTCTCTAAAAGATCACCGATCAAGATCGGGTGTTGGAAGAAATGAAGGAGAATATTGAAGTACTGAATCAAACGATTGGATCTCACTCTAGATCAATCCATCTAATCAGGTCACTCCTGAGTTTTGCAGTGTCGCATCTCCACCCAAATGACATATTGGGGGCACCTAGTGACACTAGGGCTAACCCCAATAATGGAGAATGAAACAGGATTTGCGTCATGCCACGACGGTAACTAAGGCGCTTCTTGGGAGGCAACCCAAGGTGATATTGCTTTAATTTATTATGTTTGAATAATGGTGTGCCGATTTTGTAGGTCAAAGCGAGGAAGGTGTTGAAAAGTGCAAGTTGGCGAACCAAAGAACCGGTTGGCGAATCACCGAACCTATCGGTGATTACGATTATATCCGCCGTTGTGACCCCAAAATAAGGGATGTCCTGTAAAAATCAGCGAGCTGAGTACGCGTTCAGCGCGTAGCCGAGTTGATCGGCGACAAGATTAACGTCGCCGAACGGCCGAAGAACTGAACGGTTATATAAAGGTCAAAGGTCAAATTTTTGAATCTCTCACTTTCCCTCGTTTCAAATTCCTCAAAATCACACCAAAGGTACTTTTTCTTAGATTTTTACCTTAAATTAGTATTTTAGTCGGTGATTAGTGCTTGGGATTTGATTTCATTGCTACCTGGTGTTTCAAAAAGCAATTTGATCAGCATCAAAGGTTAGTCTCTAAAACCCTGAACTTATTTTTGATGATTTTGCACTCTCTTGCAATTATAGTATCAGGATTATGTGTGCTGAGCCTCTCTGATAGAAATAGGGTGTTGTGATGCTATTGTTAATTTGAAAATCTTGCCTGAACTGCTTTAATAGTCGAATGCCTTAGTGTTTGTGCTTTGATTTGAATGAGCTTGAAATGGGTGTTGCAAAATCATTGTTAGGTTGGTTGTGTTAAATAACGAAAATGAAGTGGCCCATATTTGTGCTAAATAACGAAAATTACTCAATGAAGGAATGGGTGACAACTTTTCTAAGGGTGATCGTAGTTAAATAGCCAAATTTGGCAAAATCAAAAGAAGTCTGAGTATTCTAGGGTAATGGGAAGTATGGGTCTTGTGTAAATTTCATGTATACATGCTTTGACTTCATTCCCAGGGCTTGTAAGGTTGATTCTAAGAAGTGGGTTGAAATACAGGCACGTTGAATCATTCGGTGAGCTTGGACGTGCTCACCAAATGACTCGGTGGTTCGCCTACTGGTCTTAGATCGCTCTTCATTCATGTCCATAGTGCTGAGAGATCTGTAACTTTTGGCGAACACATTCGTGATCGCCTAAAGTAGTCAACGACTCACCGATAGGACTTTAGATTGCCCTTTGCATGCCTCATTTACCCTTTTGCGCTGTAACTTTCAGCGGATAGACCCTTTCTCGCCAAAAGTTTTCGGCGAATCACCGACTGGGTCGGCGAGTTTTTCTGCAACAAGATTTTTTGTGCTAGAGTGTGGTTGTGTTTTCTTAAATTCTCTCCATATTTTACAGATATGGTTTGCACCAACTTAACTAAGCAACCACAGAAAAAGACTAAAGGCATTACAATCGATGAAGGAGGATCAAATCCTCCAAAGAGGAGAGGGGATAACCTCCAGCCGGGAGACAAAGGCTCTGGAAGAAACACATAGCTAGAAAAGGAGTAGCTATTGAACCAAATTTTGATGAACCAGAGGATGAACAGCCTCTGATTAACCGAAGGGATGCACTCTGGACCAGGTCTCAGCACACAGCTGTTAGTACTCCCTCAGCTGTCACTCCCTCAACTACTAAATCAGCGCCAACTCCAACACCACCTCCAGTAGCTCCTGCACCCCCCGTCACTCCACCTCCACCCAGATTGCTGAACAGATTAAAAGATGATGGCTTACGAACCATTCTAGAAGAAAATTTACTATCTACGGAGGGTTTGGAAGGCAACCACGCCGAGGTACTTGATACACTCAGATATCATGAGTTAGAGCAGTTCACTAGGACACGAGGTCCTTACATTCCTTCCTGGGTCCGATAATTCTACGTAGCCTATGGAGAGTTGGTCCTAAAGAATAAGAAGAAGGCTAGTGAGTTACGACCGGTGAAGTCAGTTATGGTTAGAGGCAAGGAGGTGGAGTGTCACAGTAAGCATATTAATGTTGTATTGGGTCAACCGCTACACTCGGCACTGCCATACCATGGTTTGCCTATTGTTCCGTCTTTGGATGATTTAACGGGTTGGCTAGCTCTGATGATCTCTGAAATCATCCCGAGGTGGATGGATGCAGGTGCTCCTATTGAGAAGAGGGATATAAACATCGCCTCTCGATACAGGTTTGGTTTCATCAGCAATACCATCATGCCATCACAGAACGAGTCCATCCTGCATCACCCTAAGGCAGCCTGCCTTGGTTCTATCATGGCCAGGAGGCGGATCGACCTGGGACTATTGGTTTCACAGGAGATGGCTATGAGAGCCAAACAGAAACAAACGTCTCTGCCTTTTCCTATTCTGATCACTGAGTTATGCCGGCGTGTCAGAGTACCCCGGGATCCTTCTAGAGATATAGAGGTCACCCCATCTTCTTCCACCGATATTCGGCGTATAGAGGCAGAGTTCACACGAGAGGAGGTTGATGGTAGGAGAGCCGCTCCAGCAGACACTTCTCCAGAGGTCGATGTTAATTCATTACCAGCAGCAGAACCTTCATCTACTCCGGCTTCGGAGCCTTCAGGTATACCTGCCCTATCTCCCCCTTCACATAATCCAGGTACATCCTCTTCCTCCCATCCTGCCAGGATCACTCATGCAATGATCCTGAAGATGGGGCAGTTGGTCTATTCAGCTGATGTGAGAGCTACCCGACTGGAGAGGTCTATTCCAGGGATGATCGACAGGGTCATACTAGCAGCACTTACCCCACTTCAGACCTATGTCAATGCCCTGATAGTGAGATTCACTGCTTGCGAAAGCAGAAAGGGGGAAGCCTCTGAGGTGACAACTTTAAAAGCTGAGATTGCGAATTTGAGAAAAAATGTAGACTACCTTAAGTCTACTTACTTCACTTCACTGATAGAGAGGGCAGATGATGAGAATGCTCCTGGGACCATCGGAGATATGTCGGGGGACGGCACAGCGCATGCAGAGACCGATGAGGAGTTGATATCAGTGTATGCTGAGGAGACACAGGAGAACAGAGATGAGGGAAAATTCAGAGACTTGCCATGTCTTATAGAGATGATTGTGCAGCCAGTGATCCAGACATTACCGACTGAGACGTCCACAGTAGCTCCTAGTGGATCTGGCACTGCTATTCAGTCTGAGGCTACTCCGGGTACTGATGCTCATATACAGACTACTCCATTAGGTACTGAGGCCTAGACAGAGAGAGAGACTGCGTAGACAGGACCTTTCTTTACCTCCCTCTCTGTCTTATTTTGCTTTCACTTTTGAACACTTTAAGTTGCATTTGAGGACAAATAGCTTTTGTTTATGGTGGGGTGAGGCCCACACCTTTTGTGTTGACAATTTCGTGTTTTATGTATATTTGGGTTGTTCTGTTTTAAATTGTGTTAATACTGTTTTCGTGGATGATTGAGCTCATGGCTCCTTTTGGTTTTAAATTATAAAAATGATTTTCACCATTCCGAAAAAAATTATTTTTCGAATTTTTTTGTCATCGCTTGTGTTGAAAGTGGCTTTTCTTTTGCAAAATTTAAGTCTCAGTTCCAAGCAATATTGATGACTTGAATTGTGCTATCAATAGAACAAACACGAATGTGCGGCTACGACGAGATCAAATGAAGTTGCATAGACAATATGTGAACTCTTTGCATCTTGTTGTGATTAGTCATTTATCAAATTGATTCTCTTGTAATGACCGTTGCACACTAGCGAAAGTGTGTAGTCTTGTTTGACTTAAGTGTCGATGCCTTGTGTGATGAACTTACTCTGAACCATGCATGAATAAACCTAGAATTTGCCCCGTTAGTCTGATTGATTTAGTAAGGTGTGCTCTTAAGATGATCTTAGGCAACTTTTGAAGAGTGTGAGCCAATTTGACATATACCTCTTTTGTGGCCTACCCGTGAGCATGTAAAACTCTTTTGAACACCCCTTGAGTCTTACCTTTCTTTGGAAGAATCGTGATGAACCCTAGACCTTACTTAATCCACTACCAATAATCCTCTAAAGTTGTGATTTAGTGAATAGCCAACTTAGGCCAAAAGCCTAAGTTGGGGGTGTGGTGAAAAGGAAAAGGAGAAGTCAAGAAGTGCAAGAAAAAGTCTCCCTTAACCCATGGTGTTGCGGAAAAATGGAAACCCTCCATATAAAAAAAAAGATAAAAAGAAAAGAAAAGAATAAAAAAGAAAAGTTGTAGAATAAAAGTACAAAAGAAATTTGGTTTCCAAGCAATCCATGGAGATGAATAAGAAGATGACTTAGAAGCACTAGAAAAAGAATTGATTAAGGAAGAGTGATGTGAGGCTAAAAATACATATTTTTAATCATTATTTCCTCACATTTATTATTTATATTTGTCCTTTTTGAGCATAAATTTTATGGATTGTGCTATATTTTGTATTTTATTTGTAGGATTAAATTGATGGAAAAATGAAGAAGTTTGGAGCTAAAACGAATTAAAGATGAAAAGTTGAAGAAGGAAATCAAGCAGACAGCTTAATGGATTAAATTGAATAAAATAATATATTCATATATATGGCAAAT